>SAYO01012109.1:7857-31982 GCA_004023745.1 Recurvirostra avosetta | reverse complement strand
TCCATCCCCGCCTCCCTCCATCCCTGCCTACCTCCCTCCGTCCCCGCCTCCCTCTGTCCCCGCCTCCCTCCATCCCCGCCTCCCTCCATCCCTGCCTGCCTCCTTCCCTCCCTCCGTCCCTCCCCCGGTGGCAGCCGTCCCCGCGGCGGCTCGGGCGGTTGCGGAGCACCGGCACCCCGCGGTGGCTGCAGGGGTGCGCTGCTGCTGTCGGGGGGCGGGAGCCGGCTTCCACAGGCTGCTGTGCCGCAGGAGGGGAAAGAAATAGCATGAGCTGTATGAAAAAACAAGTTATGTATGCGTACGCACATAATTTCTATACATCCACACACACATGATTTCTATACATACACACACATACACATAGGTGTGTATGTATACACACAGAAACATGGCTGTATGTATGTGAATTATATATATGCATACGTATACACACACGTGTGTGTATATATACACACATGCACACACGCGTATATATACACACATACACACATATATACACACACATTATATGTATATAATGAGTATGTGTATTCAATTTACAAATGCATGTATATGTATATGCTTTATAGATAATTACAATTTGTAATATTCCATGACCCGAACTATTCCCTGACCCCGTGAGTGTGCGCGGGAGCTGTGCGGGCAGGGTGGCCGTTCCTCCCTTGCCCGGGGGGTGTCACTGTCGGCTGTGACAATGCTGCAGCAGCGCGGGGGGGGGGGGGCGGCGCTGGCGGTCGGGAGGAGCAGCAGCTCCGGCGCCGAGACCCGCAGCTTTCCCTCCTCTCCAACAGCAGCAGGGCCCAGCGCTGCGCCTCGGCAGCTTCTGAGCTGTGGGAGGAATACCCCAGCGCCAGGGCATCCACGGCCCCGCGGAGCAGGTGCCCTTCGTTTGGGCCACTCCGGGAGGTGGCCGTCCACCCCCGTGAAAGCCTGGCCAAAGGGGTACTTGTGTTGCGGTGGTAGGACGCCTTGCACTGTAGAGGACAGGAAGAAGATACGGGTGTTTAATACTACAGTTTCAATTTATACAAGTGTTTTCTCAACTCTAAGGACACTATCCTTCTTGTTTAGGTCACTCCATGATGAAAGCTAGGTTTGTTGAGAAGGTGTCAGGACGGACATGATGCCAGCTCAAGTGTATCTTTGAAAAGATTCATGCGAGTGGTTCACAAGGCGACAGTTTAGGTTGGTTTGGGTGAGCAACTGCAGCATTGCTTTGCAGAAAGTTGGTAACAAACGATTGGGTTTGCTCTCATTCGAACTGAAACAAACTGAAAAACCCCCAACCCCAAACAGCACAACGCAGCAGCCGTGGGTTTATGCCTACTGCTGATTTCACAGCGCTGTACAAGCGTAGCGAGACCAAAGTGGGAAGAGCTGCTTGAGCTCCTTGAAGCACAGGGGCTGGCGCGGGTGTGCGGAGCCATGGCATCACCCCCCGTTAGCCAAATCCCTGCCAAAGGCCAACCCTCCCCGTCATGTCAGCTAACACTCACCTCCTGAGAACCGGCTAATCTTTGCGTGCCTCAGCCTTTCCCAACACATCCTGGTTCACAAGTTCAGCGGCTTCAAAGTTGCATCTGATCATTAACCCTGAAAGATCAGAGATTACTGCAGAGTTTAAACTGTGTGTTTGAGATGGCTGAGAGGCACAAAGTTCAGGCACAAATCTGTGCCCAAATCCTGAGACAATCTTCCCAAAGTTCAAGAGGCCGATGCAGACTGAGGGTTTCGGTTCACCCCTGTGATGCCTGAGCATTGTGTAGGTTTGCGCCTTCATTTCTTTTTAAAGCCGTTTTCATGCAGCTGCTGTTTCAACAGTGCCCGTGAGGTTTGGGTGCTTCTGGCTGGCTGTGGTGAGCGTCCTGGGCTTGCAGCTCCCGGGGGCTGCAGTCAGAGAGACACGAGAGCCCATGTAAAAGCCCTGCAAGGCAGTTCTTCATTAGTGCCAGAGACTTCGCTAGAAAATTTCTCTTGTTCATTTTCTCTGTCACTTTTGTTCCTGATAAGTACAGAAGAAAGTGCTGTTTGTGACTATGTTGTACACAAAAAACCCCAGCAGAACACAGAAGCCCCATCTATTGTGTGTAGTTTTCTTTACAGTTGTTATTTCCATGAGATGGCTTTCAGTATCAGAACCACAGCAAAACTTAGTTTGGAAGATGCCTCCTGAGGCCATCTGGTCCTCCCTCTTGCTCAGCGTGGGTCCAGCTCCATCGGGCTGTTCAGCGGCAGTGAGCCCCTTGGGCCTGAGCAGAGTGAACCACGGTGCTGCAGTAGCGATGTCGGAAGATCTGAACAAGTGCCGAGGAGCAAAGACATTGGTATTCTCCTTGATGGGATTTAATTTTAATCATAGAATGGTTAGAGTTGGAAGGGACCTCAAAGATCGTCTAGTTCTAACCGCCCCCTGCCACAGGCAGGGACATCTTCCACTAGACCAGGTTGCTCAAAGCCCCGTCCAGCCTGGCCTTGGACACCTCCAGGGATGGGGCAGCCAAAACTGCTCTGGATAATTTGTTCCAGTGCTTCACCACTCTCACATTAAATAATTTTTTCCTAATATCTAATCTAAATCTACCTAAATCTATCTAATCTTAATGCAACTCATTAGTTTTCAGGGTAGAAGTCCTGAACCTGATGGTACCAAAGGATTAATTTAAATCTAAATTCCTCAGGTATAGCCTCAAAGAACAGGAGGTGACGGTCACGTAGCGAAGGAGGCCCATGAACACAGTCCAGTCTGTAACGCTGGCTCCTGCTGCGGGTAGAGGTCCAGCCCCAGATGCCCCCAGGGCAAAGCTGATAAAGGACCGAACCTTTCGAGCCTTGCTGGTGCTGATGCTCCTGGAAGTCAGTGAGGGGTCTGATTGTTCAGGAAAAGCTACCAAAACAGCCAGGGTCAAGCAGGAGCTGAGGTTGTTGCTGTTTTCGTTTTTCAGCTGTTTAAATTGCTGCTACTCAGCAGACTCGAATCAGTGGGTACAGCTGGAGTCCTGCAGCGCAGGTGCTCTGTTGGGAGCTGATGGAAGCGCAGGCTGAGCTGGTCAAGGGCAAGCAGTGCTGTTTGGCGAGCAAGAGACCAGCTCGTCTGCAAATCACAGCACCGTCTCCTGCATCCCTCGTGGCCAGCGCCCGGACGCTGCCAGCCAGCCTGCCGAGCACGGGAGCGTGATGGGCAGCCTCTCACCATGCCAGACACAAAGCACGACGGCGTAGCTCTATTTCATCGCCTGTCCTCCATCTCCTAAAATTGTCCCACACTGCCTGAGTGGGCGGGCACATTTGCAGCACTGAAAAGCAGATGTTGCCAAATTTCCAGTGGTTGTTCTTGGTGCTTGATGCTGTTACTTTAACAGAAGTATGCATGTCATGCCTCTTGCAAAAACAGATAGGATTTACTCCCTTAACAAGGGTCAGCTCTGTTTTCGGCTGCCTTCACAACAGAGATGTCTATCAGCTCAGAAAAGTTGCTGTCAGCTTTCCGTGCGCGTAAATTCAGCAGCACCCTCCAAACCAACACCGAGTCCTCTCCCGGCCACTGGCTAGCTGGCCACCAAGCAGCTACTCGGCTTGTGCCTGCAAAAATACTCACCTCAATATTTTTGCCAGTAAAATTACTTCTTTTTTCCATCTGCAGTTTTAGACATTAAACCCAGTCACCAGCTTTGTGCTTCCTACCTGGCTGCAAGTACTGCAAAGGCGCTCTCTCTATATTTTAACTATATAGATACATACACATATATGTGTATATATGTGTATGTATACATGATGTCTGACCCAGAAGGACCAAGGCTTGCCAAGGACTGATGCCAGGAGCTGCTGCTTAACTTGGATTAAGTTTTAATGAGTGTGGCTCACAGTCTTACATACATCATTGTGTGAAGCGCCCTCTCACCCAGCTTCGAACCAGGAAAACGAAGCAAAATTCTTCCATCGGTTTTCTTAGTATTTATTCTTTTGTACTTACTGGACAAACAAAGTGCCACATTAATAACCATCTTCTCAGAAATATGTCAAAACAGTATGAAGGCAAGGTGTGGGTTTTTAGTGACAGGTTAGTTTTTGTGGGGCAATCACTATAACTGAAGTTTAGTTTCCTTAATGAATTGTTAGCGCAAATCCCAGTAGGGAAAGAACTTGATACAGATTTGCAAGCACAACACTTCAGGCTGCCTTTTACCTTATTTTAAAAGGCCCAGAGAAAAGTGACAGCGGCCTCTGGAAGAGAGACCAGGTATGTACTGCTGTAGACTAGACACTAAACAGTCAAGGCTGTAAAGTGGGAAATTAGTGCAAATGCAGGTTTATGTTGAACCAAGGTGCTGGGAATCACTTCCCGTTGTGCTTCCCTGTATGAAGAGCAAACTGAGTTTTGCTCCTGACTTGCCCTTGGCATATTATCCGGCATTTGGGGGGGAGAGAAGGTTTCTCTGGGGCCCTGAGCATACACTGGAGTGCGTTTATTTTTTCCATTATAACTCTCTACCTTGGTCGTACTGGGAGTTGTTTTTCAATACTGATATAGAGGTATTGTATACTGGGGCTCCAGGGAGACCTTATAGCAGCCTTTCAATACTTAAAGGGGACCTACAGGAAAGATGGGGACAGACTTTTTAGCAGGGCCTGTTGTGGTAGGACAAGGGGTAATGGTTTTAAAATGAAAGAGGGAAGATTTAGACGAGGTAGAAGGAAGAAATATTTTACAATGAGGTTGGTCAGACACTGGCCCAGGTTGCCCAGAGAGGTAGTCGATGCCCCATCCCTGGAAGCATTCCAGGTCAGGTTGGACGGGGCTCTGAGCAAGCTGATGGAGTTGAAGCTGTCCCTGCCCATGGTGGGGGGGGGGTTGGACTAGATGGCCTTTAAAGGGACCTTCCAATGCAAACTGTTCTATGAGTCTATGAGAACTTGAAGGTGGTTCCAGGTCCATTACCACAGCAGTGGCTTATGCTCTTCCACCTTCTTTCCTCCCTCATAAAGGAACACACTCCATGTGTTCAGTGCCATCTTTATGACAGCCTGTGGCTTTGCCCGCTCCAGCAGCATCCGACCCAGCTGTCTGCTAACCCGGGGGGAAGCAGGATGAAGGAGACCATTTGCTGAGCTCCAATAGCAAAGTGCCATGGAGAGTGTCGGTATTTCTGGGCTGCACCCAGGCAGCCGTGCTGGCAAGGAGAGGTTTCATTCTGGGGGTACAGGATGGCTAAGGCCATCTCGGGAGCTCACACTGCTGTGCTGTTCTGCACACAACCATACCTTATGTAGACACCTCCTAGTTAAGCTCCCAAAACCCTTCCATGTACTTGTGCCAGCATTAATTTAAATTTAAAAAGCCGCTGCCCCCCTGGGCACATTGCCGCAGCTGAAGGTAGATGTGGGGCTTGAGCGCAGCCCCCGCGGCAGGGCTGCAGTGGTGCTCTCAGCACGGGGAGGCGTAGAGCTTTGTAGGCCTATTTTCTTGTTTTGTTTTCTTTTCTTTTTATCTGTGCATGACTTATTATATAACTTTCAGGGGTCAGAAGCACTTGTACTACAGACGACTATTGATTTCCAAAAGGGAAGCGACTGACGAATCGCTGCATGTTCAGTTCTAGAAGATGCCCAAGTGCTGTTTGACCCAGCGTTCTCCACGCACCCGCAGAGGGTGACTCCCCCAGCAGAAGCGAGGGCAAGGAAGACAAAGATGAATGGCTCGTTTCCCCAGTAATGCACCACAGAAACAGGCTTTTATGAAAAATCGAGCACAAACCCAGACAGAGAGGGCGACAGTCACTTTTGAAGGTCACGCGTAATATTTCTTTATGGCGTTTGCCTTCTGTGACTGACAAAAGCAGGACGGATCAAGTGTCACCCAACAGACCTGGATTAAAAATGAAGTCATGTTACTTGGAGAACTGACAGTCCCACCAGCAATAATAGAGGCTGCTGACAGTTCTGGCTTCACAATAAAAAGCATCTTCCCACGTTTTCAAATGAGCTTCTCCAGTATGGGCATAAATAAGGCGTTATTCGACTGGAAATGTTAATGTCAAAGAGATATAAATCATATTGGTCTGTTGTAAAAATACACTGTAGCTGAAAAATGCTTTCTTGTTTCTCATGTATATGAAAATATATGTGTGTGTGCATAAACAAGATATGCGTATCTATGCATATCTCTAGATATTTATGTATAATTCTATGCATGTGTTCTACGCATGTCAGTAGCTAAAAATACTTAGTAATCCATCCTTCCCCTAAAAGCAAACGTTTGGTGTGATGCTCTGAAGGCTGTTGTGCAAGATCTGACTAAATATCTTTCCCATACATAAAGGTTGTAACGTAGCAACCGTTGTTTTCTGCTCAGAAAACACTCTTTCCAAGCTAATTGTCGCCAGCCTTATTAGTGGCCGCTGTCACGGCTCCCGATGCAGCACTGAGAAACACGGCAGCTTTGATCAACCACAATCTTGATGAAGCTGGCCATGGAGAAGAGGCATTGCAAACGAGGGCTCACCCTTTGATGACACGCTCTGCGGCGAAGGAGATACTGAGCTTAAGAGCCTGAAGCGTTCAGAGGGCTGCGCTGTGACAGCAAGCTGCGCCTGGCTACTGACTGGGCTTGTGGCCACGGCTCGGGAAGAGCCCGCAGCCTGAGGCCATGCTGCAAACCCTGAGCTGGAGGCAGTCAGCTCTTTTACTATGTCATATGTATATATAAATATATACCTACATATATATACACACACACATACACACACACACACACACACACACACACACATGCACACACACATCCCTGCATGCACATGAGGATGGAAGGGGATTCCAGCTTTCAATGTTCAAAACAACGGTCTTTGCCCACAGGACAAAAGCAGCTGATCCCACAGGACAAAAGCAGCTGATACCACAGGACAGTATCTTCAGTGTCCATAGAATCACGGAAGCATTTAGGTTGGACGACACCTCTAAGGTCATCAAGTCCCACCATTAACCCAGCACTGCCAAGCCCGCCACTAAACCATGTCCCTCAGCACCTTATCTACATGTCTTTTGAATACCTCCAGGGATGGTGACTCAGCCTCCAGCTGCTGAACCTGGATGATCACCACCACCATGGTGCTGCTGGTGGTTTCCCTACCACCTTGGGTGCTGACAATAATGGGAAAACCATGGGAGGCTCCTGCGATCGATGCTCCGAGGGAATCCCCTGGCAGGGAGAAGGAAGGGAGTTAATCATGGGAAGTAGCAGCCCAAGCACATTGGAGGGGCACTCGCTGGACAGAACAAGGACTGGCCTGGGACCGCAGGTGCCTGCTCAATCCTGAGCCCGTGACCCGACCCAGGCACTGCTGGCACCGCGCAGGATCCCCCCACCACTGGGCTCGGGGCTGATGGAGGCGTTGGGTACAATGCCAGTATAGGGTTATATAAATGTAAAAGCATTTTATATAAGCCTATTTTATCTGCAAATCATTTATATTTAGAACACCTATTTCTACTGGAAACACTAAAACCATGTTACATAAGAGCTTGTTTAAATCCTTTGGCTTAAGGTTTGGGCGGGGGGGGTGTGTTGGTTAATGCGTGGTGCATTCAGGCTGCCTTGATAATCAGAGCCTTCACACGCAGCCGAAAGCTGATCTTGAGCTCCTTCTTGCTGTCACTCCACACAGCCTCAACAATAGCAAAATACTTTGCGGGAGGGAAATTTTCCTCTCCCTCTCATGTTTGGAAATTTTCATTTGTAATGCTCTGGATGTGTTGCCAACATAGCAGAGCCGTCAGCTCAGCACTGCCCAGCCAACTTCCTAAGTCTGGGCTGTTACAGCGGGCGGGAACACCGCTGACATCACCCGAGTGACAGCAGCATCATTCTCAGAAATTGGAAAAAAGCATTAACTGGAACTGACTATTTAGCAAGATAAAATGACTTACCTTGGCATTCGTACAACAATATTTCCTAATGAATTAATTATTCCCCAAGCCGCCCCTGAGGGAAAGGCAGGAAAGATGTTGACGATGGCCATAAAATACATGTACTGCACTGGAGGCAGTTGAACCACTTTGGCTGCAGAAGTCAGCCCTAGGGCCAGCTCACGCTGCTCTGTCACGGCCACGAAGAGGTTTGCTTCCCGTCATATGCCAGAGCAAACTGCTTTACTACGGGGTTGGGATAAGGCTGCATCGCACTGTGCTGTCGGCCCATGGATGCACACGGGGTCTGTACATTACAGCTTTGTCACGGCATTACAGTGCGGCTCTCAGGGGAAGGCAGTCTCTGCCCGCACAGGCAGAGGTGCTGCTGTGGCCACCGCCAGCACTGCCGTGGCAAACAAGCCCTCAAGCAGTGGTTGGATGCTGGTCCCACCTCGGTTTCCCGGTGTGAGAAACTCCAAAAACAGAGAAGTGGAAGATGCCACCTCACGGTGATGATGCCACCCCTGAGACCTCTCTGCTGGCCCAAGTCATGAATGCTACCGTGGTAAACGGCACAACTCCAGTAGTAACAGGCTTACCTGATCCTCCCTCCCTTCCATTCGGTCTGGACCAAATCTTATGCCTCTTTTTCCCCCTTCCAGATTGTCTCTGAAAGCAAGGGGTCACTCCTTGGCCAAGGAGAAGGGCGGGAGCAGCGGCTGTGCGCAGCAGGGCCCGGGCAGAGGCTCAGAAATGCCGCAAGAAAAATGGCAAGCGGTCTTGGAAAGCACTGCCATGCCAGCAGCGAGTCACTCAGTTGGGGCAGCAAGCCGTGCGTCCTGGGCTCGTGCTCCCTGGCACGCCGCTTGCACTTTGGCTGGGCGAGGGAACCCACGAAACCCGACGGTGAGAGCCTGGGGGAAAAGGGCCGGTGGGGTTTCCTGCAGGACTCCTGGAGGATGCTGAGCGGCTGAGAGCCCGCGCAGAGATGTGGTCACTGCTGCGCTCTCCGGCATCGCCCCCACGGCGGGGCATAGCGTGTGCTGGGGGCACCGTCCAGCCTCGTGGCATGTGCTCCAGCGAGCCCCGCTCTTTGCCGCTGCAAAGGCCAGCCAGCAAACCCCAGCACAGCCCGGCATCCTCTCTCGCCTTTCCGAGGCGGCACGGCCAGAGCCCTGTCTCCAAATGGCACCGCTCCCCAGCACCAGCAAACTTTGCTGTCCCACAGGAGCACAGCGCTGAGCTCTCCCACCACTTTCTCATCTGGACGCTGCCTTTAATCACCACCGCTGCTCCAATTCTCCCTGCAACTGCTCCGTATTCAGATGACACGATTCATTAGTTTCTATAAACGGCCAGGACATTGCATAGACTTCAGGGACAAAGTAAGAGCTAAAGCCGTAAATGACTTTTTCTCCTTACCTTAAGGCTTCTTGCGAGGTGACTCAAACACCAGCAGCTCCGAGGAGCCCAGTTTGTCCCACCCCCGCCAGCACCTTGTTCCATCGGGGCAAGGCTTAACCGCTCCATCTTCCCTTTTCCCTGCTTTAAAGTGGAAAAGACAACATACGCATTTCCTAGGGGTGCAGGAGGAAAGCAGTTCACACCTGAGCCTGCTGCAAAGCCTTCTCAGACTTTCTTTCCTTCCCCAGGAAACGAAGGTGGCTTAAAACTATTTGGAAAGGATCTCATTCCCAAAGGTGTGAGAGCTCAGCTGGGCGATGGGGCCGGGGAGGTGCATGGCAGTGCGATGGCAGTGGGGTGCCCTGACACCTGGAGGCAACACTCCCCGCTGGCAAATCACTCACGGGCACGAGCAGTGAGGTCTCCAGCTTGGTTCTTACAGCACCTTCCTGAGTATTTTAAGAAGGTGGGGAAGGACCAAGGCGGTCTGCCGTCGACTGTCCCCCCGGCCCCTGTGCGGGGTGCTGGGGAGCGGGTGCTTTCCCAGCCCTGGGCTGCCCGAGCCCGCCTGGCTGCTGGGCCACCACGGTCCCAGGGGATGGGGGCTCCGTGCCAGGCGGCTGCCCCACCTGCCCCCCCCCCGGCTCCCTACCATCGCACATCCCCGCTCAAATAGCTTAAGCAAATTCTTCTCATACTTCGCTTGAGCCAGACGCTGTAAATTGGATTAAAGTGGTGCCTGGAGAGATTTCTAGAGCCAAATATTTAAAACTAACATGAATTTGAACTGTTTTCTGGGCTGCCCCCCCCCTCCCCGTGTGTGTGTGCGTGCGCTGGGGTCTCCCCAGTTCCGGCTCCACGGGTTTGAAGCCAGGTCTCCTGTGACACTGCCTGCAGATGCCAAAATTCATATCAAAACCTGCAACAGTGAAGAAGCTCAGCTTAAAAATATATCTTTCCATTTCTGCTTGGACAAAAAGTGTACTGGGGCTGATTGTTAACTGAGCTGGGCATGACTCTGCTCCGGAGAACTGCCTGAGCTCCCGGGGCAGGCAGACCGCTGACTCCAGCTAATTATTTCACCTTAAGCAGTCCATCACCTTCTATTATTTCTCACCTGTCATAAAAGTCAAGTGATGCAGTGAACATCTGTGACGTTCAGGGATGAGCATAGCATTTCAACGCCTTTATGGACCTGGAAGGCAAATCTGTCTCATTTTTTGAACACAGAAGAAGAGAAACCGAGGCTATAGGGCATACTTGCCATGCTGGCACCCTGAGGACCCAAATCATCTGCAACGCTGATGAGAAAAGTAACACCAGGGAAACCCAGTGGAGCCCAGCCCCACTGCTGCGGGACCTCACGGTGCTGGGCAGAGCCCGGGGGAGCCCGCTGCAGAGCACTGCCACCATGCCTGTCTGCCTGTGGCACCTAACTGGGAGGAGTCCAGATGACTGAGAATTGCTCCGTGTTAACCTGCCCAGCTGATCAACCCTGATGACGTGGTCCTCACCACGTTTTGCATCCGTCTGATTCTGCATTGCATTGACAAACACCAGCGAGTTGCAATGCACAGCGCAGGTTCAGTTTGAGCGCAGAAGGTGAATAAGTGGATAGCAGTTTGGACTCGTGGGAAATACCGATTTTTATTTTATCCTAAAGAATAAACCAGTTTGGTTTAGCCTCAGAGATTTTAGTATGCATTGGCTCAATGAACCCATAAATTATGGGATTAAGGCTGAGTTCATGCTTGCTTCTGAGCACGGTCGACATGTGCCGGAGACTGGGGCTTCGCAGTGTGAAGCCCTCTCATGCGCCCACCACGTTCTCCCAGGCTGAAACCAGCCTCTGGCACCCAAGCTCTCCCTGCTCCCAAAGGAGCAGAAACGCCTCAGTGACGGGTGTGCGAGGGACGCGATGAGCACCCATCAGCGGCCCATCGCCACCTGTACCAAACCCTGCGATGGTTCACAAACCGGTGAACCGGCTCCCCCCTCTGCAGGGACCTGCCGTAAATCCACACCGGTAACCGCTGCTGCCAGCGCCCGAAGGAAGAGTCAGTTAGTGAGAGAAACACACTACTTGGTTTTTATTATGTCTTAGGCTGGGAGGAAGCCGTGGATCACAGCTTGGAGAGCAGGCGGCCCTCAGCCGAGAGAAATACGGCTCCCTGGTGACAGCCGAGCTGTGAAATAGAGCTTCGTTTCGCTGCTTGGCAGCGCCCGTGAGGTCGTATCAGTTAAATAAATACGATGCCAGGCTGATGTGTTGTAGGGAATGGTTTATGACCTTCATCTGATGAAAAAGAGAGCAGGCAGGCGTTGAGAGAAGGTGAGCAAGCACATTTGTGTAAATAGCCATTATCAGTCTTATTTTGGGGAACACAAATCTGCTGCCAGCAGAGCCCTGCTGCCTCTGCCTCGGGGGGTTGGTGTGGGCCTACAAACATGGGAGAACTGGGTGTTTTCCCCCAAACAGCCCCTGTGTGAGAGCCTCCCTGCTCCCGGCAGCGCTCCGCAGCCCTGCAGCCCCGCTCCCCGACCAGCTTTCCAACATCCTGTTTTCACCGGGGTTATTTTAATCTCCCTGTTCCCCATCATATTTTCCCTCCTGCCCACGCCAACGCAGACTGTCATTCCTGGCGGGCAGGATGGAAATCTCCTCCCTGGGCTGCGCCAGCACTTCGGAGGATGAGCCGGACTCTTCTGCGCTCACGCCTGGCTCCTCTCCGCTGCCGGCACTGGTACCTGCCGCTGGCCCCACACCCCCACCACGGCCAACCACTGGCTTCACACCAAGTCCTTTGGAGTTCACTCAGCCGCTAAATGGCTCGAGCAACTCTGTGCATCCATATTTTGCTCCATGATGGCTGAAGAACCCAGAAACCTGCTTCCCTGCTGACATAATTAAGCTTTCATCAGGACAAGAGAAACGATGCAAGGTACCGACTAAACTATCCAAGAGCCATACAGGTATGGACAGCCAGACTTTTCCATGTTCCTCCTAGAGAGTGGTGGATTTTTGGCAGCTGCAAACTGGGAGCCGCTTGGTGGCTTGCCCAGCTTGCCACGGCTCCACTCGGGCTTTCAGGGTTTGCTTTACTCCTGGATTTCCTCTGTCCTGGATGACGAATCTCCTCACCCTGTGCAGGTCCCTAGGCCAGTCCCAGTGAGTTTTGTACCTTGTCTCGCTGGAAGTCGATGCTGCACTCCAGGTGACGCAGTTAGCAAGGTCAATAGAAATACAGCTGTAAGTGCCAGCAATACCCAAAGGACATTCCCATCCGCTCTGCGCTGCAGCAGCTGTATAGACGGGCACCTTGCGGCTTCCCAGGGCTAGGTGGGATGTAAAATTGAGAGACTCAAACAGTTGAGGGTCTCTCTGCATAAAGGAAAAGGAAAATAAAGACTCATGGAAAATTAGTGAAATATCATCTGTAAGGGTCCAAAAGCTAATTTAATGTGTAGAAGTAACTTAATCTTTCGATATGCGTCAACGCCAAATTTGCTGAGAGACTCTGGTAGTGTTAGCAGAAAAAATCTGAGGCAGACATAACACAAAATAAAAACCAAATCCACCTGCTTTCTTAATCATAGGCTTTAAAAACATCTCTGCTAGTTATCCAGCTATTTCAAGAACTGTACTGGTTAAATCTATATCCAAACAAACACAGAAGTCACAACAAATCTGTCATTCAGGTCTACGGCCTTAAATGATTAAAAATAAAAACATTCAAGACAGACATTAAATGGAAATGTTGTTTTGCTACAGCCTCTAGCAGTGAAGGTTTAAGCTCTAATCCAGTCTGGACGGCATCCCTAAGAACGAAAATGCGAAAATGTCCTTTTATTGCAAAAGTCTGGGTTTGGAGCATCCATAGCTGAAGCCTGAGCCACAAACCAGGAGCGTGTCCAAGGATCAGCCACCTTGTAAAGCAGAAACTCTACCCTGGCTACACTTGTGGTGTGGAGACACCTTTTCGGGAAGATGCCGTGGAGAGGATGACGGAGAAAAATGACTGGGTTTATACTTACCTTCCACCAGTCACGGTGGGATTAGTGCGGCAAAGAAGCTTCCAGGCTGCACAGCAGCAAAGCCTTTGAGCATGGCTTGAGGAACGCGGCAACATTCAGATGTAAAGGAGAGCCTGTGCTTTACTGGGCCTCCCATCTATTCTGAGAGCAGCCAGCAACCTTTAACCAAGCAGGCAGGAGATCACCCACACGCTTTGGACTGTACTAAGCCACCAACGATTACTAGAAGAATATAATAAGCCTAAAGCAGAAGTTACAAGAAATTTGGAAAAAATCAAAAGTGTAAGCAAAAACACAAGCAATGTGGAACTGTACCAAATTAGGACAAAATATATCATCCTTCTACCAATTGGGAAACAAACGTTAAAACTGAAAAAACCCAACAAACCATCAGCCACCAATTTAGTAATGACCCTAGAAACACCGATGGAGCATATTATCAGCAAGGGTAGATTAAGCCAAGCCCCCGACTAAGGCAGGAGAAGTCCTTCCCCGTATAGCCGTGCCATCCCTCCATCCCTTTATTTCATCAACGAGGGAACCAAAGCCGGGGAGGGTGAGCGGGTTGTAGAAGGCAATGGTATCGCCGGCTCCGAAGCCAGACAAATCGTAAGCTCCCTGTCCCACCCCCAAATGCAACAATCACACTTTCCTATTCCACACCACACATAAAGAACATCCAGGCCGGGTGACATAAAGGTTAGAAGTAATTTTGGCTGCGGCAGACCGGCACATAGATTACAAGCGGAATTTTATTATCAGAGTTCACTGTAGAAGGGCTGCTTTGCAGTCAGGATGCAATAGCCAGATTCCAGAGGAAAGCCAGTGATGTTACGTGACCGCTGCAGCTATTGACACAGCTATTTGCAGAGCGCGGCCGTACCTGGCTATCACCACATCCACACGGGCCACCAGGGCACAGCTCCCTCCGCACATGATCCGGTGCATGCAAATCACCTTATCAGCGATGCTAATTCTCAGTCAAAAGAAGTCATTGAACTTTTCAACAGTCAATATTTTAAGGAGTTCTCAAATAGCACTCGGAGTAAGCAGATAACCATTTTAAATATAGAGACCCTGGAATGGAAGCCCGCGAGTGCTGGGTGCCAGTGGTGATCTGGATTATTTGCTTGTTACTAAATACCCCGCGGCGTTACTTCCCAGGTTGTTCAGCTCAAGTCTGACGCAAACAGTGGCAGAACAACAAACAAGAATTTGCAGGATTTTGTAAGCCCTGAAAGAATTCAAAGAATAGGGAACAAATTGGTTCAGGGCTGCTGTTGCTCAGGATTGCATCTTTGGAAGCACGAGGACAGTTTGCTGTTTAATTACTTGTAAAACCTAACTGAAGCCTGGACAAGCACTTCCAAATCTCAGCAACAGAAGAGCAATGTGAGTATAAGTACAGATGACTTGTGAGAGCAGATTTAGTTCAAGGATGCTTTTCCCCTCTATCGATAACCAGAAATAATCCGCGCCACAGCGTGTCACTGAATTCCTCAGGACCCTAAGCACTATCCTCTGTGTTTTGCAGTATACGCGCGGGTAGGGTAGGGGATGAGAGTCCACACTTGGCAAAACTTGCTACCTCTGACTATCACAGAGTTTAGAAGGGGACAGAAAAAAATAGCAAAAAATAGCTCCAGAGCAACACTAGTCCCATATGGAAGAAAAACTCTCCAGGAAGAAGCCTCCCCCTTGTAAAAAAGGCATTAAAAACCTGTTGGTAAACTAACACCTCCAGGCAATAAGCCAGACCAAAGTGAGAACTTCGCAAGGCTTTAAATGCCTGTCCCAGGCACGCTTCTAAGGACTGCTACAGCACAGAAAAAGCAACAGCAAGGCGACAGGAAAACAAAGTAAACCAAGGCACACGCATTTATCTGTAGGCAGGGGACCGGCTGCTGCAGATCTGGGCTGTCCTGCCGAGCGGGGCAGAGCCGATGCACCAGCAGGGACTGCCCAGCTGCCCCAGTTCCCCACTGGTTTGCAGAACTGGTGTCCAGCCGACAGCCCCAGCAGACCCGCTGTGCTCCAGGCAAAGACTAGGTAAGGCACGCTGTTCCTGCTGCGACCATACCACCAACAGCAGCGCAGGCAATCCCACGGAAATAGCTGAGATTACATATAGTAACTCTTAATTAATTAAAATTAAATACAATTGCAAGAAAGTTAACTGACCATGACTGAGAACTCCTGACCAGAAGAAACTGTTCAGCATTGTGTCAGTGATGACAGTACCAGTACCTCTGCCCTGGTCTGTTCAGCAAGGGTAAACATCACCTCTTCCAGCTGAAGTTAGGTATACTTTAAAATGCTGCCTTTTAACCAAAGACCACATGAAGAAGAAAAGGTAATCTTAGATGATGTTTAACATCCTCCTTTCTTATTTGCTTTTTTGTTAAATAAGGGTGTTCTATTTCACTTGGCAAGCACCTTGGCGTGAAGCAGTAGTCCCTTTATCTGGCTTAATAATTTAAGCCTCTTCCATAATTTGTTTTTAAAGACAATTCAGTTACTAGGTCACAGCCAAAGGGCTACACATGTAACTGTCCTATTTTTTTTTTCCCTTGCAGGGAGGGGCATCTGACAAGTGTGGGACAGAAACCACCTTCCACCTGCTGGGAACACCCCGTGAAAACCTGCGCTTTCTGCAGGCTGCTCTCCCTGCGCGGGACTCCTGCGCTTTGCCAAGGGAGAACCCAAATCCACGCTCAGAGCATTTTCACTTTCTCGCAGCAGATTTCACTTTACACGGTCCTTACGAAGCACTTTTTCTTTCTTTAGTCATCTCCACATAGGGGATTACTTCTACTTAATAAGCCAGACTGCCCAGCTGTACCCTGCCGTGATGCATGGAGAGAGCCCCGCAGGAGAGCAGGGTTCTCACCGAAGCAGCCGGCAGTGCCGGTACAGCGTTGCTCCCCCGGCACAAAGAGAAGGCAAAGGCAGGTGAAGCACTGTACTGGATTTAGGCTCTGCACTTTACTCTCCCTTTCTTTTTTGAGTGTAAAATGTTCCCTTTCTACCATTACAGGCTTCTTAAACACCATTGAGTTTGATTGGTGCTCTTACAGGAAAAAAAAAAAAAAAGACTTCCTTTGCACACCGTGTTTTGAAGCTGAATTTTGTTTCCAGTTTCTAAGCACTTCCCACCCACTGCTTTCATCCAATCTCTGAAAAAAAACCCTAAACCTACCACCCCACTTCAAATCAGTCCCTCGCCTAGGAGAGAGGGCAACCAGCCGTTTCCCCCTCCCTACAGCCCCATACATACCAAACCGTGTGGCTACCTCAGCATTCACATACCGTGCCCAAGGCTGCCCCCCCGCCCCCAGGGACCCTCTTCTGCCACGCTGAAGGGGCAGCTCCATTTTAAGAGAGCTGCAGCTGTGCCACCTGCCAGAGGAGCAGGGGAGGAGGGATGGAAAAATTTAGAGGAACTAAGACACTGTCATGGAAAAAGTTGTAGGAGTTTGCCAAAAGATGTAGCTTTATTGTACGGCTAATTAGCTCCCTCAGGAATGGCTCTGACAGGAGGAACGGGAAGAGAAATACATACTGTTCTTAGGGCTTGCTGCAACAGAGACCCCATCTGCACATTTTGAAACATCCCATAGGAGTTACCTGGGTCCTGCTCCCGAAATTTCCTTGTGAAAGCGCTCCAGACAGGCTCTTGGCTGAAGGACCCAGACGATTACCTTCGCTCCAGGTTGCCTGCGACACGAAGATGCTCACACACACTCACAGCAGCTTTTCCACTTTAACACTGTTCCCTCTAAAATGCTGATAAAACAGTTATGCTCACTTAAGCTCTGGAAGTCAACTGTATTTTCATCAAAAATGGTTACGGTACACTCACGCCTTCACAGCCATACCCTTACCCCAGATTTTCGTCAATACAGGCCATAGGCACCGGGACAGAAGTACACTTCTGGAGTGTCCCTCCAGGGCGCTGCAGCCAGGGCAGACCGCAAGACAATTTCTCCTGCTTCCTTGAGCGCCTTGCATTAGAGAGCGCAGGCAAGCAGGCCTGCCTTCACAGCGCTGCACGACCGGAGCAGCTCTTTATCTGTCATCACACAAAGCATCAGAAAAACAACAGGCATTTTTGCTGGCCATGTTTTTATTTGTTTTTCGTTTTAAACAGGGGAGCCAATGATACATCCAGTATTTCAAAAAATCAGAAGGTAAAACAAATTTTCAGAAGACCGAGATGCTACATGCTATATTTAACCTAATTTTATTCATGCTTGCTTTTGAGGGGGGGTGGGAGTGGGACAGGAATCATTCAGTAAAAACATACAGTAAAAACAAAATGTCTCACCATATAGAACTTTAACCTACAGTAATGTTGTACCTTAATTATTTCCATGCACACAACTAACATTACAAAATTTTTTTAAAAATGAACACAATTAAGACTTCTAGGAGCGTTTGATAATAAAGCAATTCCTAATTTCTTTTGTAGAGATCAAGCACCTCCAATTACAAATTCCTATACACAGTGAGTGCTTTGCTTGAAATGAAAACTAAAAAAATGAAAATAAAAAAATGTATTGGATAGCCTCAGAATAAGCCGATGTTAATATATATCCAGCTATGTAGGCAATAAAACCATAGTGCTAAACAAAAACTTTTATCTGCAAAGTAACTCAAAAATTAAGTTGACTTTCTATAATTACAGAAATATACTTATTTGCTAAAATAAATAAAAGTGCTGCATATTAACACTTCACTATAAAGAATGCATACCAGAACATTTATAAATATTGAATGATTTTCAATAAGAATAGCTACTACAATAATGCTGGCTAAATAGAAGTGCATAATGAGAAGCACTATGGGTGGTTAATGTTTTGCCACATACTGCTGTTACCTTGAGGTAGATAACACATGCGTACCAAATTCTGCATTCATTTCAGTTGCTGCTGGTATCATGTGTCTAAGAAATGTGTACAGTATGAAAAACTCTAAAATACGCATGAATGAAAAAAATGTCTTGGGAAAAATAGATATTTTCATGCAATTATGTACAGTCTCACTGTGTAAATTTCAAGGCAAGGTTCTTTTTCTGCAAAACATGGACACTGTTTTACTGAGAGAATGTTTGTTTTTGTTTTTTTCTTGGTTTAGTGCATTTTTTGTTACCTCCTGCATTTTGCATTATTTTGCTCTATTCTTTAATTTTGTGTGCAAACGACATGCCAGTTTAAAAACAAAAGTAACTCATGTATAGAAAGTAATTCTGGATTGTAAAAACAATGGTAAACAGAAAACTAATGAAATCCATACCAAAATTACACCATTTGATTCAAGTAAAAAAATTACTTACACTAGTAATAAAAAAAGACAAACACATCTCATGAATACAAAAGAAATGTCTGCTGAGTGTTTTAATTTAGATGTTTCAGAATGCTGCTGTACGTTTTGTGGGGAATTTGGGGAGATGATTTCATAGCAGAAGGCGTTAACGTGGCCTGTATTGATTTCAGTGGCGAACCGACAGGGCTGTGAAACTGAGGAATACCTATAGCCTCAAGCTGCTTGTTGAAGAGGAGTTCTCCACTGTTACTGAGAAAGCTCTCTCCTCTCTCCTTCTCCCCAGGCTTCCCCTCTTCTACTGGCTCAGGTTCTAGCATTTCAGCATCTTCTTTCTTACTAAAAAATTTGTCCAAATAACTGGTGTAAGTATTCTCTTTTTCCACTTGTTCATCTTTCCTTACTTCGCAACAGAACTGGTCTATGAGGAAGCACTCCTCCCCACTACTTACAAACTGACTGTCCCAAGAAGTTTGGTACAGAGCTTCTAACTGTGCCAAATTAGCCATTCCTTTCTCCTGCTTCTCTCTGCTTACTGACTTTGATATTAATCCTTTCAACTCTATTTGAGACACTGAGCTATTCAAGTCATTTAATTTATCAACATCAGTAGACTCGTGTTGTAAACTAAGCTGAATGGTTTCTGCTATAAATGAATCAAAGTCAAATCCTTGATTCTTCTCCCTTTCTTTTTCAACAAGTTGCTGTGATGCTTCCTCAAGTGCTATCTGAGCTTTCACCAACCCATTCTTTTCACATTTAGACTTGCCTTTCTTATCAGACTTTTCTTTGCTCTGTTCCTTCCAGTTCGACAGATCTATAATAAGCTTGGGCTCATAGTAATGGTTAACTTCACTGTCTCGCCAAACTAAATTATCTAGGTATGAAGATGACCTCATTTTGTAATTACAAGTGTGACTACATTCCAGATCACAATACTTGTTTTCATGGTGATCTGCATACTGCCAGCAAGGCTCAGTAGAGAAGTGGGTGTCAAAGGCAGGATCCTCCAGATACTTTTCACGATCTCCATCCAAATATTTGCGAGGATCTACTTGCACTTCTTCCTCATCAGTAACATCAGAAAGAGCCCTTGGATCACGCTGAACTTCATCAGCTTCATAGTTATTATGAATAGGCCAGTCATGGTCTGAAAACTGACTTTCATGGTATCTGTAAAACAATTTCCTAAGTGTTAGAAGCTAAAAAACAGTCTTCTAGCTCCCGAGACAGAGACAGTTAAGTTTAGAAATTCCCTTACAGAATAATGACAATTCAACACAGATAAAGTTTCTCCTCAATCCAATCGGGTACCTCTTCCAGGTTTTAAATTTAATCTGGCATAAAGTAATCCTCATACGCATATCTGAAAGATTTAAGTCCAGAATTATGTACAACAGCTCGCTCCATTTACAGAACTCTTCCTTAAAGTGTCTTTAACTGACTTGAAATGACCACCGTAAATCCCTTCACTATTATCTGAGGTAAGCATTGGACAAGACAACCATACTTAAAAAAAAAAAACCCTCTCTTCATTTAGAGTTTATTTTTTAGAGAAACATTTTGGGGAAAGAAGTAATGGAGAGATTAACTTTAGATTCTAGAGTCCTGAGTGCATCTCAGGAATGCATCAGCATATCCAAGTCAGTCTAATGAATTATAGGCAGTGCATTGTTGTTGGGTTTATAAGGGAAAAGTTTATTCTTGGGTCAAGTTAAGAAGACGAAACAGGAAAGGAAATTACGCCCATGAAGCAACATTACTTCAAGCATTCGGTTACGTTACATGCCACAGTAAGTGATAAATTTACCTTTCCCAATTATAAATATGGCTGTGACTTTCATCCATCAGCAGAATATCATCAACCTCATCTTCAATGTGAAAAGGATGACTTGAAATAGGCTCATCCGTTGGAAAGGAATAAATGCTCATATAAGGATGGGACAAAGCTTCTTCTGCTGTCAATCGATCCATGGGACTAAACGTCAAAATTTGCTCCAGAAAGTCCAGTGCTGCAGAGAAAAAGTTATCATTAAATAGGAGAAAAATGGCACTTCAGACATCTAGAATTTAAGATTACGGTACAGTGCTTTGCTCTAGAGGTGTGCATTTGCTTAAAAGTAGCCACCTGTAAAGCATCAGCTACTGACACTACAGTGCCAAACACGCATCCTGTCGCCACAGGAAAGCTAGAAGAGTAGAGGTCAAATCCAAGATCAACAACAATTTAACTTAAAGGAGGAAAAAATACTAAGAGACAGAATGCTTCAAGCTGGATCAGTATTCACCAACAGCTATCAGGAGACACTGCTGTCAGTTCAGATTGGGGACTTTCTTTTAAAAAGATCTGAAAGACAGCTGTTTTATACTGACTGCGTTCCCATGTCCCCTTATATTTCGAAGGCAAGTGCCTCGAAATAGAGCGATTCAACCAGTCTTCCAGCACAAACAGCTCCAGCAGAGACTCACAATTCTACTCCAAAAAGGACCAAGTAGCTATCAAGCAAATTTTTTCTTATTACAGCAGAAGACAATCCTTCTTCAGAGAATGTACAGATGCTTGTAACTGAAATTTGCTTTTAACAATCACACACACTGTTGTTCACTATTTTATGATTTTGAAATACAGGAAGTATTTTTTTCTGAATTAATTACTTACCTTCAGGACTGATGCCTGGAAGCAACTGAGTTAAAGGTTTGTGTGGCTCAGTCATATCGTTTCTAATGTAAACTGGAATTACATTGAGAAGCTCCTGACGGTCCTCCTCATGTACAACAGGAATTGATTCTAGAATCAACTGCATCTGTTCAAGTTCATGCGCACCTAAGCACCAAGAGAAAACACAAGCCATTTCAACTTCAAACACTTCTGATCCCTGTATGTGAAAGGCATGTCCAAATTTTGTGCTCTGAGCAGCTATTTTTAGTAGACAACTTATCTCTTGCAACAGAGGAAAGGCTGAAGTTCTAAATTTGAATGATAATAGATCTGAAGAGCTCTCAAAAACACTGTAGCGTATGAAGAACTACAGAGCTGCTACGCACAGATAAAGCGACCTAACCTTAAGCTTTTGCAAACATGTTTTCACCATGGATGAGGTACTCTACAGCAACACTCTATCTTTTTGTTATATACCACATACTGCAATCCTCCCCTTTCAACTGATCCACCTAATGAATTCAATACTTGACTCACTTTGAATTATATGTCCCTTATTAATAAAAACAGTAGTGGTTTAGCTCAGCAAGAGATCTTACAGGCCACAATCACTTGTATTAATATTCTACTCTGAAACCCTGTATTACTGTCAGGCGCAAGACAAAAATCACCTGCCAGTTAAGCAGTGTAATCTTGTTTAACAAAAAAAACCCCACAAACCAGCCAAACAAAAAAGTACTGTATTATGATTGAAATTACAGTACACTTTTAGCACTATCTGAAGTTTCCCTAGGTAAAGAACTATAAGGGCCCATAGAGCAGGTGAATTTTGAATGGCATCTATATTCAGTACCAGTGTTAAAGTCAGAGTACCCAGAAATACAGCTTGTCTTCCTCAATTTATTGCTTAGCTCTGAGAAGCATGTAGCACCCTAGAGATTCAACTAGCAGATGAAACTATATAGGATTATTTGCATGCCAGTGTTTCACCAAGCAGCTCTAGGCAATCATCAACGATACTGATGCATGTGACATTAAACACAAAAATAAATGGGGCCAGAAAGAGATTGTACCATCTCATAATCTACATGCTATCTGTACACTTCAGCAGTTTGCACAGCAGTCTGCACTGGACATCCCACCACACATCTGCCAGATGACTTAAAGAAGAGCTGAGGCAAACTCACTACAGAAAATTCCGAGACCTACGTTCCCCAAGTGAATCGGTACGGCCTCGTGTTAACTTATTTGCTGGATGGAAAAAGCTGTTTTGTCTTCCTAGTTCAGACTACTAAAAATTGCTCGATATAGTCTATCAGATGTTACGCTGTCTGTAATTTGCTGGAAAACAGATTCTACTGTATCATTATTTCCATCCTAGAAATTAATCAGCTTTCTTTCCACTATAAGTGAAATGAGCATTTTGAAATATTCATTTAGAAGAAAGAATTACACAAGTTGTTTGGAACAGCTATGGAATGTCTCTGCATCAACTTCCCTTCCCTCCCTCATCTCAGGTATTCTGTGATTTTAATCTGTGTATTTCCTTCCCATTCCCATCAGCTTTCCAGACAGCAAGATTCCTAAGGGATGGTTCAGAAGTAGACAGGAAGTTGCAAGTTAACCAAATCAAGCCATCCAAACAACTTTGCAGAAGAATTTTTTTCAGAGTTTCAGGACAGGCTAACTGTCGTATCTCCAACCACTTTCCCTTTCGAAATGCATGATGTTAAGTCCACTCTTTAGATCAGAAAACTATGGCAGCGCTAAATTATCAGAGGGACACATCCGTATCTCAAAACACTTTTCTAGGTACCTACACAATGCAATTAGGGCACATAAATGAGCCTATAAACTTAGGATTTTGGTTACTAAGTCCGAGTTTAAAAATAATAATAATCTAATTCCCTACACAGATATTAGACCAATAAAAACTTTTGTCAAATACCAGTGCCACTCAAAAAGAAAAGCTGTAATCAAAAGTTGTAATCAATCTATGCTGAATGCTGAAAGCCACAGACTTTCTCCCCACTATTTTACTATTCTCCAGTAGAAGTGCTCAATGCAGTCGAAGCCCAATAAATATCTTACCAGCTGAGCATTAATACACTGGGGACATTACTCCAATAGGTAGTAACACAAAGAATTAGCAACTCACTTCTAGTTAAGAAAAGCCTCCTTGCACATTAATTACCTATTTCTGTAAAATAATGATTTCAAGGTGACAGTACTCCATTAATAGTACTTAATGGGAAAAAGCTCTCAATTTCATTACCTTGATGTACAAAGCTAAGAATTACTGCAGAGGTGTGCTTTTAGTCCACGTGTATCTAAAGGAACGTGAATGTTGAAATGCAAGCTCAGTTCTTAGAGGTTTTATCTGTATCACCCCAGTAATTTAGACCAACGGAAGCAAATCCAAAAGCAAGCTTGAATGAGACAGCTGCTGCTGAGGCCCCAGGGTGCACACAAAATAAGCATTTCAGGGGTTTACTCTAGACTGGCTCATCTGCTCCCATGGACTGAATGCCTATCAGCAGGTGGAGCACATCGGGTGACCTCCTACAGTGCAAATGGCAGTTTCATTTTATCTAAAAAGACTCTAGGTTGTGCACTAAGCTAAGTCAGCAATGTGGTACAGGATAGCCATCAAGAGATTTGCTTCACAAATCTGCTCCTGATCCTAACCAAAGCACTGATGTAGATGCGCGCAATGCGACCAGAGCATTGCTTCCTATCTTACCAGAAACATTTGGAGGTTACATGTTTCCTTGGTATGCCACACTATATTTCAGATCTTAAG
>SAYO01012107.1:2481-16363 GCA_004023745.1 Recurvirostra avosetta | reverse complement strand
AAAAAAAAAAAATCTTCATCATATCCTCCATCCACTTTGCTGAGGTCTGTGTCACTTGGCTATATGGTACTTGACACAGTGATGTCACAATCCTTGACTGGATGTATTGGGGTTCTCTCTAGTATTAGTAACATTGAAGTTTTTCTGTCAATGCTCCTTTCTGTGCAACTGCTCAACCATTAGGATAAATTGTCCACCTAATGAGTTCATATTGGCTGTCAGAAATATTATTTATTTTATTTTAAGTTAGAAGAAGCAGGCATAACTTTTGAGCTGATAACTTGCAGTCTGGTGGAAGTTATAGCGGAGATTTCTCATTACGCCTTCTACAATGGTGGAAGTACTCATCTCTGTGTGTATCAGAGAGGTGTGATGCCAACATTATGCCCAGTACTACACAATCAAGTCCCTGTGTTGAGGATATCACACAATTCATTGATTTCATTAATTCAAATGGGAGGCTTGTGAAAAAAAACAGCCAAATTGTAGAAATGCATCTGACGGATAATAGTAATAGTTAAGGTGGTCCAGCAGGCATGGATGATGGCATTCTGCCTCAAATTGGGAAAGACATGTATGTTGTCTCTTACAGAATGATTTGATGACAATAACTTACCATAAATGGTCACAACAATGCTTTGCCAAGATACTCAAATGCATTAGGGCTCTTAAACCAAAGAAGGGTTAACATAATGTTCCTGAATGAAAAACGGGAGTGAAGCAAACAAATACATGACAAAGAATGCTGTTCTTTTATTGGTTTTGGTTAGGTGGCGTGTTTTTTTTTTCCTTTTAAGGTAGTTTCAAGCCTTCCATTAAGTATTCTTAACATCATAATGCTAATAATTTTATGCTGATTGGGCTGCTTGTCACTGGATTTGGCATTGACGGAAAAGTCAGTGTGCTTAATTGTCAGATTTCTGCCATCTGAAATGGCAAAACTAATAGCAGTAAAAAGCTAAGAAATAAACACACGTGTTGATATTTAAATCTCTTATTTCCCTTGTAATCTCTGATTTAAAGGCTATCAATCACACAAGCCAGACACTTGTCTAGGGCAAAACCAAAAAGAGGGAGATGAATTGCTAATAAGCATTTGTTAGATATTATCTGAAAGCTCTTATAAATGTTATGTAAGACATAGACCTTAATTTATGTAGATCTTACAAGTGACAATTTCTCACATTTTTTTATTATTCTGTAGATAGATGGAAAAATCCAACTGGGTCAAAACAAAGGGCCCATCTATGTACATGTGTATATATATATTTGTATGCTTATGTATGTATGAATATATATTTACTTATATATGCAAAATAATTGGTAAATATTTACTTTTTACTTACAGTTTCTATTTTATCATATGGCGATACGTGTGTTCGCCTATATATGTATGCATACATACCTACATATATATATATACAAGTTCAATAGTATAAGCTTCTCAGGTGATACTAGAAAGCTAAAAGGTGAAAGAAATTAGGACAGAGATCTAGGGTTATCTTCTCATAACTCCGCAATTCAATCGATCACATGTGTTAGACAAAGAAGCCACCGGTGAGAGATGATAGTGTTTGGGAAGTGCTGAACACTGCAAATGCCCATGGAAAGTCTTGTGGTGATGCAGGGTAGCTTGCTCTAGTGAAATACCAGGTAAAAGACTATTTTTCTAAGGTATCCCGTTCATATTTCTGCTCTGATTAATGCAGCTAATTTGATTCTAGTATACATGGCTACAATAGCCGGCATGCCATACCCTGGTTGGTTTCAAATACTTATTTCCAGAAAAGGGAGTTTATGAAGGGTGCTGTTATTTCAATTTTTGGGTTGGCTTTTTTTCTTCTCCTCATTTGGAATTTATTGCTATGTCTGCAGTCATTTTTGTTTGTTCATTTGTTTGTTTGTTTTATTGATTTTTAAAATACCTTGAAAACTGTTTGGCAGGTTTCACAAGCTACCTGTGTGTATCTCTCTATTGCAGTTAAATACGGAAACAGTCCTACTATGTTCAAATGGCTGATGTGAGTCAAAGTGAGCATAGTATTGCTGATAATCATTGAAGTCTTGATTAATCTCTCTAATAAAGTTACTGTGTCTGTGTTTAGGCTTCATTTTGCCACCAAATTCACTTCACTTCACCTCCTGTCACCACCTTGCTGCTGGGTGAGTGGGAGGGTTGCCCTCAGCTGAGTTGTCTTTGGACCCAGAGAAGTTTCTCTGCCTATTTCTCTCTCTTGGTCTTTCACCCCTGCCCAGAAATTCCCAACACCCAACGAGAGCATAAGTTCTGCTGTCAGACAAATGTTTTGTAAGATCTGTTTCCTGAATCTGAAGAGATGGCTTTCATGATGGTCAGATATTTTGGGGTAAGGTCTGGCTTGGATGGACATGAACTCTAAACATCTTCATAGCTTAAGCTTAGCCAGCTACCCAGTTTACAGTAAAAAAGAAATATTCTTTTACAATAAAAGCCTAAATAATTAAAGCAACTTCTGTCAGCTCTAATGTGGGACTAACAAGAAGACTTTTAGAAATTGAATCTGAATTAAAAGTTACTGAGCTAATCTGGAGCTGCCTCCGTGCACTTTGACTACACTTATGGATATTTTAGTTTATCTGAGCTTTGGTTCTCTGTCTGTGGAGACTGCAAGGCTTTGGGGCAAGGGCGCTGTTACAGAGCCCTTCAGTGGGGACAGTCAATTTCCAGGTCACCTTTTGTGAATGACTGTACCAAGAATAACAATTTTAATTCAATAAAATAAGAATTAGCAGAAATTGTTGGGGCAAGAGTCATGATATTGCAAAAAAGCAGCTCAGTTTCATCTCTGTACAGGTTATTAACAACACAGACGAAGAATTAACCAGCCTCACACTCTCACAAATCAATAGAGACTGGATATAATTTTTCTATCATAATTAACTAATAATTTGCAATTGTCATCGCCGTATTTCAAAGCCCAACACAGAATATCTACTTTTTATTAAGCAGATATTTCTGTTTGGGATCTCCAATAATAATTATATGCCATATCCCTTTGTTACGAAAAGGCATTTGGACAATTAAATGTTTTCTGAAAAGAATTAAGCTGGAATTTTACTTCTAAAAGTCAATAAATTAGGATGAAGTGTTTTGCAAAGGTTAAAGCTCTTAGCTGGAAGATTCTCTTCCTCATATAATTGACCTGAAAGATAAAGATAATAAACTACACCAGATGATATTTTCTGACTGTCCCTTTAAGGAAAATTTCTAAGAGCAGCAAAAGGATAGTTTAAAAATTCAGATGGTGAACTTTTAAAGAAAGAAGGCTAAGATGCACATTTCCCTAACCTCTCATATTGGAGTGTTCAAGAATGAAAAGGTAAACAGGAAAGACCTTTTGCTTTGCATATTACTGCCAAAAACACTCTTTAAAACAACATGGAATGGATTCAGGGTCATAACTGAATACCTTAAATATAGTGCTGCTTGAGATGCCCTGGAATATCAGAGGCATATTCATGGGATTAGTATCTACATCAGACCTGCAAAAGACATAAGCCTTTTTGCAGAGCAATACATAGGTGGAGCATATGTCCTATGGATCATGGATTGCATCAAATGTATGTATTTGGGAAACTGAATCTCATTTTATCATATCTTCAGCAAAGATCAACATCTCATTTAGCGTCCTTCAAGTCTGGTTCTTGTCAGTGGAAACAAAAGGGGCACTTCTAAGGGTGGGATTTCTCTGACCTATCATGGTAGGTTTTTTTTTTCTCCCACTTAAACATAGATGTTGTTATTAGAAATATTTATACTGTATCTGCTGAATTGTGTCCATGACATTTACAGCTAGTGTCTGCGTTTTGGAAAAGATTCACAGAAGATCCTGAAGAACAACAGAACTTGTAATCCAAGTCAGAAGGGTGTCATCCCAAACAATGATTAAAGAGAGGCCAGAAAATTCAGAAAAGTTATAATCCATCTGATTTAATGGAGGCATCTGCAGTGAAAATATAAACATATGAAGAAATAAGCCTAAACAACCTTTATAGTTAATACATAGCTGGTCAACAGAGTCAAGGGAGTCCAGGGTGCAAATTGTTCTATTTGAAAGCCTGGGCTGCAAGTCATCATATGCATTGTAGTACAAATGCTTTTAACTCTATCAACATGAACTTCATGGAATACAAAGGAGTACCAGGGCATCTGTGATATGTCCAGGTGTGTGCTGGCACAGGCTGTTCGTAGGCCATGTGGAGAGAGCACCTCTGATTCTGAAAGCGACATAGTCATCTTAGGAGCGAGTGCACATCGGTAGGCTGGTCTTGACTCATTCAATTCAGCAAAGCAATCCTTAACCAGGACATAGTTTTTTTCTCTCCAAAGCAAATATAATTGCTTCTAGTTCAGCTATCTACCTTGCTCTGTTTGGTAGCTTTTATTGATTAGAAAGAGCAAAGACAGCGCAGCATGACTGTTTCCGTTGGCATGCCAAAATATATGGTGTATTACACAGAAGACATAATTATTTCTGTCCTGAACATGTCTTATTTTTCTTCCCTTTGCATTGTTTTCCTTAAAAAAATAAAACGTACTTCTCCATTTTTAATAATATTTAGTCATGATTACTGTTACAGATCTCCTTTTCATTTAAAATGAAAGTTCTCATAAAAATACAGAATGTTACATATTGTCACAACTGGTAGGAGTTTTCTTTCTAACTTAGAAGAATTTCTGAATTTATTAACTGTCTGCTAAGAAAAAAATCTTAGCAATTTCAGATATAAGTAGCAAAAACTTGCACATTTTCTTCTTTTGTCTTTTTTTCTGAAAAGCTTTACTTTCCAAATGAATTTTTGCAAGGTTCTAAAGTTTTCATTCCCAAGTGACATACTGCCATTCTATCACAGTTGCTTGAGGATTTTGTCCCTGGTTTTGATTTGGGGGTTTTTGAGAGAAAGAATAATGCCTTTTTTGCCACTCTTAGAGATAAAAATATTTTTGTTTTTTGATAATTAGCCTGATGAAATTTTTGTTTTTTAATATTTCATTCAATAATTTGCCTATATCTTAATAATGTTTTTCTTTAAAGGTATGAATTCACAATTTCTATATTATTTCCTGATTATGCTCTTTTTTGCAAGTGGTAGGGTATAAGTGAAATACATTAAAGTGATGCCATGAAAAATACTCTTTATGGCATATTGAAATTCTAACTAAGGTTCTTCATATTGAAATTCAGAGATGAAATTCTGAGTTTTCTAAAGTTTGAGTTCTACCAAATGCTACCTCAGCTGACCCAGCTATAAATGGATACCTTATCTTTCAGGTTGGGCAGTCAAAGAATGTCACATTGTTCCTTTGGGTGCTATTGGCCGCCAGAATTGATGTGCCATTCTCAAGCTTGACAATGTACTGATTGAAAATGGACTGTTGAGCTTTTTGATTTATTTCTTTTTGTTTAACATCATGCACATACCAGAGCAAATGAATATTCGTGGTGGTAAGTAGCATTTATCTTGGACAAGGATGATACTGTCAAAACTTGTTTATTTCATCTACATGGCTATTAATTGTAAAATAGTTTCAAGATAGGCGGTTAACATACTGAAAAAAGTATTACAAACTGCCACTGTGCATCAAAATAGTGATGAAACTGAAACGGTCAATATCTTTTTATTAGGCTGGACCAGAAGACAAATCTTCAAACCATCAGACATTCCCCAGAGCCTCAGAAGAACCTGACAATTGAAAGACACATTCTGGCAGGAGTACCAGCAACAGATAGCTGATGTTTGATCAGTTTGTCACTTTGTCTTTTAGCAAAATTCAGTCAACACGGTGCTACTACAAACAAACCCTTTACAGACAACTTCAGTTATAGTTTTATCTCAAGCAGATTGAACTGGCAGAGGTTGCAGGCACTTGATATAGCAACAGCAGAATACACTGTTGTCGCAACACAAGGTTGCCCAGGTGCTATCATCTGTTAGATGTCCTGACAGGTACCTCTTTAACACATGAGTTCTGAAGAAAATGACCCAGGGTCTACCCGTGTCCTTTCCATACTGGTCAGAAAAGTTAATCCTTCCAGAGGAGCTTACATGATCCAAGACAGAATTTTTTATTTTCCCGTCTTTTAGAAGAGGATATGTACGTAGATCTGATGCCATCAAAAGTAACATTTGCAGTCACCTTTGATAGCAGAAGTGAACACTTGAATGTCCCTGTGGGATTGTCAGCACTTCCTGTTCCCACTGAATGCCCTTCACATGTGATAAGAAGAAACACACCATGACATTTCTTCTTATGGCAGTCTTGGGCACTTTCTAGTTATAAACTAGTTACACTAAATTAACAAAAACTGCGATGCACTTGCCAAACTCTTCAATTTGAAATATGTTTAGTGGTTTGGAGTCAATAATTGCTACAGAAAGCATTTGAGCTTTCATAAGGCAAATCCTCAACATATACTTTAAATTTGGGAAGGGCTTCTTAGATTCCTCTATGTATCACCCAAAACATTTAGCTACTTGGAATCACTGATCACATCTGAAAAGTACACTCCCTGGGATTCAGGAAATGTTAAGCAAAGGAGAATTGTGAGCCTCATGATTAAATTTTGGACTGATGTAAGAAAGGTTTTTCAAGTTTGATCAGATATTTTATATCAGAAATATCTGCAGAAAGGCATAGATAGTGAAAGCTGTAGGCTAACCACTGCTCATCAAATACAGTTAACTCCCTGTTTTTAATAGCAACTTTGCATTGACCAGCTCCAAACTACCTGCAAGTTCCTACACTGTAATCTGTCTCCAATTCAGTGATATATGTAAGCACATCCTGGTCTTTCAGTACTTGTATTGATAAACACAATGAGCAGAAAACCAAGAAGAAATAAAGTTGCTACAATGATGTTTACAGATGCCTGCCTCGAGTCAAATGTGTCCATGCATCAGATGCAAGCAGAAACAGATGAAGCACTTATTATACAAGTATTTAATTTATATGAATCTGTTTCATAGTGAAACTCCTTTGCAAACTGATTTTCTATTTCTCTTAAGTGTCTACCAAATCATTTTTGTGAAAGAAGTGTACTTTCTGGATCATCTATAGAATAAATAAAAAATATTTACCTTTCTAACACATAATCTTAATTAATGTACCGATGGGAGTTTTTGAATATCATAAATAATGACGTTGAAAACCTAAATGGTCAAAACCATGTTTTCTTTCGCCTTTCATCTGATATATTTTGAAAATTTTCATAGAAAGAAAAAGAAAGAGGGATTTAGTGCTTAAGTTACACACATAGACTGTGAGAGAAACAAAGTTTTGTCCTTGGTTCACATTATGCAGTTCAGGCATTCAAACGTCAGTGTCTCATAACCCGTGAACATCAATGCAATGAAAACAAATAGGAGACTCTTTTATCTTTCTCCTCAGAAGCCACCAAAGAACCTCTGACCCACAAAATTTCCATCAAAAAAAATCTGCTTATGTGAATTATACTATGGAAAATATTGCTTGCATTAAAATAATAATAATTAAAAAAATTTATAGCTCTAGTAGGCGTAAAAGCTACTGTATTTTTAACCTAGAACATTCACGCTTTGTTTCCAGCCACCTCCAAGTGAACAAAACACAAATCTATTTTATGAATCATGATATAGAAACTCCAGAGTTATTACGAGCTATTCCCTGGAAAACATGACAAAAAAACTCACAAGACACAGGATCCCTGATCCTGATTTGTACAGAGCTGGCCGCAGTTCTTCAAGCTTTGAACGGTGTTATAAGAAGAGTAAGGAGATAGAGACAGAGCATGACTGTCCCTGCAGCCTGCTCTCTAACCAGTAGGCATCATTGCTGAAGGAACATCCCACTGCATTTCCATTAAGGGATGAAGGGATGACACAACATATGAAATGAAAAGTTCCTGGAGATAGCACTACAGCCTGATTTCTGGGGTGTGTGGGTCCCTTGGATGGACTCCAAGCAAGTTGTCCCAACTCTGTCCACAGTTACCAAGGTGACATTTCATGTGAAAGGTGTGGAAGAGACACATAACATACCAGTAGCTAATGCAGACACCTTCATTTCAGAACAATATAAGTATGTACAAGAGCTGCACAGACATTATGTTTTTCAGGGAAGGCCCCAAATGGATGTGAGGCAAATTTAGCCACCAGCCTTCGCTAAACATATTGAAGGATCCCTATGGGTCTGGCTAGGGTGGTATCTACAATGCCAACCTTCTTGGAGGGATTTATCTGCAAAGCGGGGAGGTGCAGGTAGTCCCCATAGCCTGTGCAGGCTGCAACTGTCCTATCTCTTTGCTCAGAGAGATCCTTCTTAGAATGGTCTGAATTCATTTGCCACAGTGGCAAACTATATTTGTAGGCCTTCTCAAGTCCGGCAAAATCAACATCATGTTCACTTCAGTGTCTTCACCATCCACGAGGTCGGAGTTCCCAGATCTTCCAGTGGAGGGGCAGTAGGTCTGTCTCCCTTCTTGTCAGTGCTGGTTGATAGTCATTAATCCAAAGCCCACCAAAAGCTGTGATTTTCTTTGATTTCCTTTACCTCTGCAATATTTTTAGGGCTTATTCTTGCAGTGGTATATATTCATACTACTGCTTGTTTCACCGTCTCCTGTCACAGAACCCCATTCTACAAGAAAACCTACATACAGCGAAAGAGCCCCTCCATCTGAGTATACAACTCAGAACCATAAAATACTGTGACATCTCCGTCTCTCCAGACTTACGTTTTTAAAACATGGTGCTTATTGAGATTCCTTATGCAACTTCAAGGAAGAACAAGCGAAGAAAGTGAGCAACAACCGATTTGTATTTTGAATATAAAAGCCAATTTATATTACACAGCCTTTGAAATGTGAAATGTGCATTATGGGATGAGTTAAACTATCATCTCTGGGAAAAGAAGATTTATATTTGTCCCTAATATATTTGGTTACTGATTGATTGGCGTAAGTACTTGATTTCTCTTTACTTTTCATTTTCTTATCACCTTTGATTCCAATTATTCTGCCATCATTCAAGCTGCAGCTAGAAATACAGACAGGTAGAAGCAAAAACAAAGTTCATTTAGCATCTAGCTTTGGAAATAAATGTTAATAATGCCAATTTAAACTGCTCCTGCTACTGGTTAGCATTTAAGTGACAACAGAGAGACTGGCTTATGTTCTGAAAGAATCTATATGAAAAATGACACTTCTTTTTAACAACTCATCACAGACCAGTAAATCCCCTTTCAGCTTATGAAAAACCCACACTGTTACAAGCCTGCAGACATGAAGTCCTTTTATGTATTTTTGCTAGTTTGATTTTTAATATTTTGGGGGAGGAGGAAGTCAAATTATAATCAATTGTCTTTTCCTGTCAGATCATTTCCCTGAAAGCTGCTGATAATGCCTCAGTTTTCAACCCTGTCAACATTAATTCCTAATTGCCTCCCCAAAATGTTTTATTCCTAATAGACTGTTTCAGGACTTACATCCCTACTACTACTGCTAATAAAAATAAATCAGAACTAATGCTAAAAATAGAGCAAAATGAGACAGAATGAGGGCTAATATGACATGAAAACTATCTCAGAGCAGGTGTGAGTTCTTCCTTTGTGTGTAGCCTGTACCCCGCACAAAGGGGCTCAGTTTTTCATTGAGGGACCTGAGTACTACTATAATGTAAACAGCCAGTATTACCCATTTAAAAATGCTTGTTTCCACCATCACTGGGTTTGCAAGAAAAGCATATTTTGAAATGAAAGACCAACCTATCTCCAAACCCCTGTTTTTCAGAGAGTCAAGTACACTGTTATTAGAAGTAATTTTGCAGGTGTTGAGACAACACAGTGACAGAAAACAAAAGCTAATAGGTATGCTTTCTAAATCAATATTGGAGAATTGTTTCAGTACAGTGTCCCACAGCTTTCAGGGAAAAAATCACCTGTTTTGAGCTGCCAAAATAATAAATTGAAACAGGAGCTGTGACCAGTGAGCAACAGAGCTGTTAGTAGGGGGTGACAATAGCACTTTAACACAGACATTGATTCAAATGATAGCTTTGACTTGTAACTGCAGATTGCACCCTAATAATTTGTCACAGATGGGGCATGAAATGTTGCAATGGCCCTTGATGGTCTACATGAAGGTAGTGTAGCATCTTGAAAAAATGCTGATGAAAAATACTGTTTTTATGGATTTATTTTGCCATGCATAAAGACAAAGAGGGTTATCGGAGGAAAGTGATAACAAGGGAACAGGTGAAACGGGAGTTTATAAGTACAAATGAATAAGGAGAAAGCAACTTCTAACTCCAGTCATATCTCGATAAGGAGAAACTGTTTTCCTAAGAAATGCTGGGGACCAAGAGCAACCAAAATTATATGACCATTAGATATCCAGTATATAGCAGCTACAAAGTTCCCGTGTGCTTTGCATGCAGAGGAAAGATGGAAAGATGCTCCAGCCCACACCAGAAATTTTCTTTTATAGTTGCAGAGCTCTAAAAGATATTATTCTCTCTTCAGATTTGTTAAAATAATGGAAATTGATGGACATCAAGTATAATTGATTTCAAAAATTCATAAAGTTGTAAACACGGCTTACTTTATGAATAAAGCAGGCCCTCAGTAGCTTTTGAAATACTGGTTAATTCACACAGAGAATAGCACAATGGGACAATTCAAACTTTCTGAGCTATAAAATATAAAAGGCCTTTGATGACACAGGTCTGGGTGCAATGCAGCAGCCTGGAACAGGAGTGCAGTTATTTAAACACTGACAGGGGTTTACTAAAGGGTCTAGAGAGGCAATCTAGAAAGGGAGTTCTGGATATTGCCTGTAAAGACAGTTTAGATCCACAATGCACCCTCCAAGCTGAGCAGTAGCAAAGGAATTTTGTACACCAAAAATGGTATTTAAACAAGTGAGAAGGCAAAATCCCCGAAATAGTTCACATATTTACTTATTTACAGATTCCTAGCTTTATTTCAAATATGTTTACCTGTCTGTGCATTTGATAAAGTGCCTTTTAAAGGGATAGTTTTGCAACACAATCTCTACCATTTGGATCTATAAGCTGTTCCAAATTGACATTACAATAAGTATATGAGTAATAAGCCCTCTTACAATAAGTCAGTAATTGGTTTAGCTGCACTATAGCCAGCCCAAATAACTTTAACAGGAGAAGTCATTGTACTAGACTTAAGCGTGTGTTTTGCAGAATAACTTAAATATTCACCTCTGTCAGATGCTGAACCCTGATAAAACATAAATGAGTCCTTCTCTTTGGACTGAATCGTTTAGGCTCTTGAGAGACATGTGGAATGCTGCATCCTAAAAATGTATGGGACACCTGAAAAATACCTAAAACCTAAACTATTTTTTTCATGTCTGAATTCAACAGAGTCAACTTCAATGTTCACTTTAATCAGGCTTGTTTAAAACCCCAAAGCTGCGAATATGTAATTGCATTTAAATACCTCTGTCTGAAGTGCTAATTAATTTGGAATTTTTTCTTTTCTGAAAGTGCCATGATTAATGGCAATGAACACATCGCTAAAGAAAAAAAACAAAATTGAGAAAAATAATTTAGAAGGTGAGCATGTAGGTGCCCAGAGACTGAAAGAAAAATTAAGAGTACTTCAGGTCTTTGTGTTTTAAATATTCACTTTGTGGAAAACACTTTGGAATTTTTTCATTTTTTTTTTCTTTTTCACAATATGGCTCTGTTTTTGCAACACAGTTAAGCACATGGTCTAATTTAAACAGATGAATAATCTCATAGAAGTTAATAAGAACTTAATTTATTTATCTATTTATGTAATTTATTTATTTTCCAATATGTTGCAGAGTCATTCTTAGATACTTTTTAGTCCCCACTTTTGCATGACTTTGAACCTGTCTACTTGTGTTTCCAATGGAAACAGGGGATGGGACTGAGCTCCAGTCTGTAATCAACTATATTTTGGCATCTAAATGAGACAAGGGTTTCTAAATTTCCAGGTATTGACCTGAGTAGCTGTAACACTTTGGGGTGAATCACTTTTCAGAGCTTATTTTTGATTAGGGAGTTGATATAGCTACCCAGAAGTAAGTCTCCTCATGCCTTCGCAGAAATCTAGAATACCCCACTTGGCCTTCAGGTACTAATTCAACATAACATGGGTCTCCCATAGGTTCTTGGCCGTGTCTGCCAGGCCCTCATGGATATCTTGGGCACCACAGGGTATCTCAGACAGCACTGGTCGCTTACGTGGAGGCAATGGAGTCAAATTTTAGCCATTTGCTGATAGTAATAGGAGCTTAGATACTTCAGTCAGGTGTATGTACTTATATATAGAGACTGAAATCCAAGAGTTTACCTCCTGGAGCTGAATCCCACCTGAAAGAAAAGCATTTGTAGTCTATATGTGCCCGTTTGCCGGTGTACTGCTCCTTGCTGCTCTGACCTTTGGAACTGTCAATCAATTTCTACCAAAACTGACTGTAGTGTCTGCATCTTGAAGGCTGTGTCTACACTATGAAGGCAAGAAGTGAGTATACACAAGCCCATGAGCATTTTTCCTTCCTTTCAGAATTCACATTTGGAAGTTTAAATGTACAAACAAAATGAACTCAGGGTCTAAGAGTCAAAAAAATCTGCCAGTTTGGATGACTCTCACATTAGACAACAGCAGCATTAGAGCTGTTCTACAATTTAGGCAAACCCAAAGCTCCTACAAAGTCTGGTGAAATCAGGTAGCCTTAGTAAGAGTTTTTATATTCTCCAGAGTGGGTAAAAGATTTCACCGAGAACTTAAATTTCATTTAACAGGAGACTTCTGCATAGTACACATTTTCCTTTGAGTGCCCTAATTATAAACAAAGTTTATTAAAAAGCAAAGCAGCAAAGCAGTCAATCACAAGGCAGAAATTCATAGGAAATCAGGAGTTACTGCAATAATCGATAGATCATCACAAGTTTCCTGATGTTACTATTGATATGTTTGGGTTCTGTAGATCCTTTCACTGTCCCTTTCCCTTTCTTTTCTTTTCCTTTTTCTACTGCATTTAAAGCAGATCTTCAGTTTGTAAAAAATTTACATTTTAGTTAAAAATAAACTAAGCAAGTAAAATTTTATAAAAAACCTGTGTGCCTATTTTTATAACTGGTTTAATGTAAACCTAATTTAATACAAGCAGCTCTTACTTTTCATGCAGTCCTTTTTATAGAGAATCCTGGGTTCTTTATTGTTCTCTAAATTTACACTTCATGCACTTCCTTTATCTTCACTGAATTCTTACAAATTATATTGCTTGCATTTTTACTTAAGTCTGTGAATATTTCTAGCCTCCTTTGCTTAGTTGCAGCTAATTCATTTTCCTGCTTCCTTTGGACTTGTTCTGCTTGTAGGTTTGTACTTAAGACACATTCTGTGAACACTGGAATCATCTCCATCCTCGTAGCGTTGTCATAGATACGCACAGAACCATTTATTGTTGGAGAAATGTAGAGAGATAGTTGCCCAGTGTTCTGCTCTTTCCTGTTTATCTTTTAATTCAGTGTAGTCCAATCGGTCATCAATGGCTCGCTCCCATCTAGCCCATCACCTCTGCTAATGAGGGGAACATCTGTGCAACTGGCAGATATGGCCCAAACAAGAAAGGACTCGTTCTATCCCTGCTCAGAGACTAGTCAGAAAGCCAGGGTGTATCTGTCCCTTTGAAAGGGCAGAGGGACATTCCCTCCTTTGATAACTGGTCCCTAAACCTGAAGCTACCGAGTTTTACCTTTTGAAACCTTTGTATTTTTCATTATCTTCAGAGGGCTGGGAGGGCAGGAATTGGAGACCCTGGAGCTCTGCAGATTTCTGTTGTCTCTGTTGGAACTG
>SAYO01012098.1:0-28023 GCA_004023745.1 Recurvirostra avosetta | reverse complement strand
GTCTTTCTTGAACTGGGGAGCCCAGAACTGGACACAGTACTCCAGATGCAGCCTCACCAGCCCAGAGTAGAGGGGGAGGTTGACCTCCCTTGACCTGCTGGCCATGCTCTTTTTAATGCACCCCAGGATACCATCGGCTTTCTTGGCCACAAGGGCCCATTGCTGGCTCACGGAAGCAACGTTTGAGAGTATTACACTTTAAATGATCACCCAACAAACATATATAAATATAAATATGTACTGTTAGGTAGACAGAGAAAAAAACCCAAAACAATGGAAAGAATGACTCCTTTTGTCTACAAAACAGTTACAGTCTAAATTGTGAGGGTAACTGTCCAGTCAATGGGCCTCAACAGCAGTAGAGACTAGGCTACTCCAGGGAAGGTGGACAGTTTATGGTATCATCAATCAAGCTTGCTGCATCTTTTCAGTTTTCCCCAGCAGCCTTCTCAGCAAGAACAGCAGCAGCTGACCTTTTAAAGCAAGTTGCAGGAAAATGACAACACAGGATTGCATGCCCATACCCAGGCTCAGTGATGGTCAAACATACATTGTACCAGCCATACCTGAATCCAAGGGAGTTGTTTGTCAGTCATTGTAGTGCTCCAAGCATTGTATGTTCCAGAATTGTTTAATCGGGCTAACTTAGGTTCCCAATAGTCTAGACAGAAAATGTGAATAAAGCAAGCGTTAAAAGAGAGGTGCTGAAAAAAAATGGAGGCTGTAACTAGCTACTGATGTTGAGTGCTTCAGTTCTTTTCCAATCTGTCTTCGGAAAAAAACCCAAACGATAGCTCTAAAACCATAATCTAGGATAATTTGGACCTGGTCAGCAACTGAAGGTCAGCTGTTACCCTGCAGAGTTTTATCGTTGTCAGAAGGACTTGAAAAATAACAGCCTTCTATGTAATGTACTGTCTACTGATTTAGAATCAGGGTCTAGAGTTCGCTAAACAAGTTTTGGCCACCAGTGGGATCAGACACAAAACATGCTCTACATTCATGGCAGAGAGATCCCCTCTGCATAAGGAGATCTCCATGTTAACAACTGATATGAAACATATATGACAACACAGCTTTCAAGCCTTCATAACACTGTGGTGGGAAATGAAGAAAGACAATTAAATCCACATAAAAATCAGTTTTCCAAAATAAGTAATTTATTTGTTATTGAGGGAAACGATGTATGTTCCTGCATGCATGTGTAACCTGTATACCTTGATTTGCCACTGTCCATGTAAAATTCTATCCATTTCTCTATTAGATGATCCCACTTTTATACCAGGAATAAGCTTGATAAATTAAAGACTTCATCATCGCTCTGGATGCCAGGTTCCCAAATCTTTCACAACAGAGACACTTTGTCCTTTCACATCTCATACCACACACAAATCTCAAAAGCTTTTTAAACACTTGCTGTTGATTTTCAAGCAGGGAATCCAAAAGGACAAAAAGATAAAGCTGGATGTGTTCCAAGTCATCCAGCAGGCCATGGACAGAGGAATCCCTGACTCTCAAGGCTTGTGATACTGACAGCAGACCTGTGACACTTAAGATACAATGATAAGGGCTACCTAGCAGAGCTCACAGTCTCTGCTTGCATCACTGGAGAGCTTTTTAACCTGACAGTTAATTCACTGCTGAACTGATCTTGTACGACATATCGTGAGATGCCAAAAGAATATGGAATTGCGATACTTTGCTGGGATGATTCAGAAGCATGCTTGGACCTTTTCAAGTATTAACTCACCTATATGATGTGAAGCGTTGATTTGCGAATCGAGTATAACTCCACTTGCTAGACCCATGGGAACCCTGCACTCTAAAGAGAGAACAGTAAGTTTGTCGTTAAAGAAAAGGAGGGCTATTCCAATACATATTCTAGCGGAATCTTCTAACACAACATCAGACAGAACAATTCTTAGTAATACTGTAACATCACCACTCTCTTCCCAGAGAAGGCCAAGTTAACCTCTGCAATTTCTCTCAGCAGATTGATCCACTGGTCATTGTGAGGAGACCTCAAATTCAAAGCTAGTATGCTGACGGAATAAAAGTAGTATGCTAAATAATTCAGATCTTGTATGCTAGAAGCTAAATATCTTTTCTTCTAGAATAAGTTTATAGTAACCATTCCTCCCCCTCCTTGAAAGCACAGCAAATGTGCTTTGGGTTTTTGCAGAACAATCTCCCAAATTTAGTGATCCTGAAAGGGTAGAGATGACTTTATATCTTGACTCCCCCAGCAACAAAACATCTTAGTTCAGTACCTTTCTCTATAACCAAATAGGATGCCTGCATTCCTGCTTGCTGATATTCCCCCACTTCAGTGTCTAAAAGCCACCAGCCAGGTCTCTGTGGTTTCATTTCGATTGTTCTAAATGAGCCTTGAAGAAATGGAAGAGAAATGTATCAGAAACATTAGCATTATAAGGTTGATGTTAGTGAGGCTGGACGTTAAACCAAAGATCGTCCTATGACTTTATCCAGAAAAGCTAAATAACCTGTTACACATTGCAGAGAGCAAAATAACTACCACCTTCTCAGTAATTTTTTTTTTTTCTTAGCAAGTTCCAGTTGGATATTGAGATTGCAATTAAGCGACCAGATCAAAACATAACCTTCACTGCTGGCGCAAAGTACAAAACCTCGCATGCCTGTGTGTAACAGATATCTGCATATTAAGTACAGCACTGAGCTCTGTAACGAACAGTGCTATTATGTTTATTACATAATGTAGGGATGTTAATTCTGTGGTGCTGATTGTAGTTCTTACTACTGCTGCCCCAGTGTGTTGTTCAAGTAATGTAAAGAATAGAGGTAAAGAAGCCAAAAGTAGGTGTAGGAGAATCAGACATAGGTGCTCTCCCCTCACTTTCTCCATGCCCCAGGAGGACCAAGGACTGAATAGGAAGCAGATACGGATTAGGCTGTTTGCTTCACTTTTTAGAAAGCACAGTACATGCTTCATTGCTTTTCTTATATTCCTGCTTAGTGCAGACATGATAAATTCTGGTTCCCCTTTAAACAAAAACATATGTATTTGTCATAGTGAAAAACATCACCTTAAAATGCTTAAATAGTGAATAAACCATCTAAAGCTCACTAAAATAAACACCTATTATTCCAAGCCAATCCCATTATTTTGTTTCCTGGTTGGTTGTTGTGTTGTTTGGTTTGGTTTTTTTTTTTTTAAAACAAAACAAAAAAACCCACCCAAAACTAAAACATACCTGTAGCTGGCAATACAGGCTTCGTAAGCCCTGTTAGTGCACACTAGCACTGCTGACAGTGATGTGCAAAGGAGTATATCCTGTGGCCTAATGAACACTTTTGGTCTATTTCCTTTGTTCCTGGACATAAGAATTCTCCTAGGGCTCACATTCTCTCTCTTGTGTGTGACACTAATCTTGAGATTATAAAAATAAACCCTCACGATGCTGAGCCAGATACCAATAGTCTTTCCCAGCAAACATCAGTGAGACTTCAATAGTAGTGAAGCCTGGGGACACACGAACAGGATAGCCACACTACTGTACATCTGTCATTTCACAAGGAATTGGTGGCTGGACTATCCTACTGACTTTCTTTTTCCAGTCCCAACCTTTACTGTTGAGCACCGTTTAAAGCCAAGCCCAGCACTATGACCTACTTTGCAGACAGGAAAAGAGATGCACAAAAGGAGAGAAACCTGCTCGTGCTCACATATCTGGTGAGTGCCAAGGAAAGTACAAAACAGAAGGTAGTGCTGCAGACTATACTGCTATTCATTTTCCATATATATATATCACTTCTCATCTGAAAGGAAGACATTTGTGCAAGCACTTAAGTTTTGACTGTAACTTTACTCATATTTCCAGTTTTAAAGGACAGCAGTTATCTTTATTACACCACCAATCCCCCCCCCCCCGAGTGTTAAGTGAGGAGCAAAACGGTGATTTCCTCACTGTGCTCAAAAACAGCTTCTGTTCACCTTTATATTGGGTATGATGATGACAGACTGCAGTAGTCACCCCTTAGAACTTATTCTGCTCTGACACTTACCTGGAAGGAGTGTGTATGTACCAAGCTGATGCTTTGGCTCTCCTTGTTCTGTGAAGGTCTGTCCATGAAAATGAACAACATGAATGTCTTTTGGCCCACCCATATTCAGCAAATGCCATCGGACCAGGTCACCTTCATACATCCTCAAGCCTTGCAAATTGTAGGTAATCCCATTAATGGCTGAAAAAAACCCCCCATATTGTTAGTAAGGAAAACTGCTCACAAAACAGGTCTCAGTGCTAGAATATAATTATTAAAATGAGTAAAATATTTAATGAAGTACTGCATTTGAGAAAAACACCACTTTTTCAAATTCAAAGTGCTACATGCTTTATAGTCTACGTACATCAATTCAGAAAATCCAGGGACCTCACCAGAGGATTTGAGCAGTTTGCTTGCAACGCATGGCAGCCAAGAGAACAAGGAGGTGTAAGAGATTAAATGTCAGCTGGGAATATCAGGCTCAAAAGAAAGGTCAGCCATCCAAAATGTGTTCTGCAGCTTACATTTCCACAGCCGTACAGTCACAACTGACATCTTCAGTTAATAAGTGATTTTATAGACCACATTTTCAAAAGGCAGATTCCACTTTTCAACATGCCTTTTTCAAACATGATCACTACTTACAGCACACAACCATCAGACTTTCAAAGACAGAAACACAGAGTTTCATTACTGACCATTATTTCAGAGAGAAAATAGGGTTACCTTTGAACAGTTAGCCACTTACTTAACTCTACATGACTGAAATCTCTGTATCCAGACAGAGGTATATGAAGGGTTGTCCTACAGGTGCTTCAAATTCCTCAGTAGAACTAGTTGATTTGTCAAATTATTACAATATTTTAAAAATTTCTTTCAAAAAGTTTTCAGGGTATTAGCTTCTTAATGAAGAGAGGGTTTTTTTGGTTTTCTTTTTTCTTTCATTTTTATATATGGGGGGTAGAGGTATGTGAGTGTGAGAGAGAAGTTTTCTGTTGAAATTTCCGGTCTAATACATTCTTTCTTCATTTTCATAACAAAATTCCAGTCAATGCTAATCTTTAAAACTATGACTATTATGGGTACGACGGAGAACAAAAAAAACGTTTCACAAATTAATGTGTAGGATGTATGCATGTTCAAATGCACTGTGAGCTGAGATACCTCCCCCAAAGTCATTCCCTCTACCCCAATAAACTGAATACTTGGCAAAATGAAGTAAGTACCATAGAATTTGTGGCATTGCTGTATGTCTTGGGTCTTCTCAGTACAAGGCCTCCTAGAACGTTTGTCAAAGTACCAGCTTTTCTCTTCATCAAAGACCATAAAAAGCAAGAAAAAGTCTCGGGTCGATGCTCTGCTGTTGTTTGACTTACTGAAGGTTCCTTTTTGACAGATCAGTATTGGCCCTATCAAACCAGAGTGAATATCTTTCTCCTAGAAGGTAATAAACTCATATTAGATGTAGAAGTGGATTTCCCAAGAGATGTCAAAAAACCATAGTATTCTGTAGAAATGCATCAGGCCCTAAAAATTTAAAGCAGAGGCCAGAATTGCTGTTGCTTTTTATCTTTACTTTCCCCTGCTCAGTCTACCGGAGAATTCCCCAATTTGAATTCTTCAACAGCTTACAACCTCTTTTAACTGAGTGTATGAGATTGTCAGATGGGAACATAAGGCCCAAGAGAAAGGAGAGCTATCCAAAATGTGTTCTGCAGCTGACATTTCTACAGCCATGGAGTAACATCATTTGGAGATATTAAAACCCCAACTGGACATGGTCCTGGACAATCTACTCTAGCTGACCCTGCTGGAGTTGGGGGGCGGTGGACTAGATGATCTGTAGTGATCCCTTCCAACATAAATGTTTCTGTGATTTTGTGATCAACCCCAGCAACACTACCACTTCTATTTAGATTTCCTTACCAGGTTTAGATCAGAGTAGTAGATCCAGGACCGACAAGCTGCTCCTGACTCCATAGGTCCCGATCGCCTGTTTGCATACCATACATATATATAGCTGTTATTTGGCTGAACTTCATCATCTTCCTTAAACCAATCAATAGATTCATCGTCATAAATGCTTCCCTCAGAGGATTTTTCATAGAGGAGGCCATGAGCATGGAGGGAATATGGTCTGGATGCCAGATTCTTAAAATGAACCTTAAAAAAAAAAAGTAGATTCTGTTCAGCAAATTCAGGCCTAAACCAAAGTCCACACACAATACATTCGCATGACCTCAAACCAGGGTCAAGATTTGTATAATGATTACAGGCTGTTGTGCATGGCAAAGCTGGCAGGGATAGCTTTTGACATTGCCATGCACGCTCACCCTCTTTGATGCAGGTAGTTAATTAAAAAAGCAGAAAGCATGAGTCTAACTCCCTGTCTTCCACTGAGTCTAGGTTCCTAGGACTTTTACTGCTGCCTGTCACACCTGCACACATCGAATTCCAGCAAGCAGGGAGATGGGGAGTTTCTACCTCTTATGCTTTGCTGCATGGTCACACTAAAGAAGGGCACAAAATAGTAACACTAGACCTCTGTATGTAGCACTGTCACTGAAATCAGCGCTTCTCACTCGTCCCAGAGAAGTATGAGGATATGGAGACTACATATTTACCTCTCCTTAGAGAATGATGCTCCCAAGCTAAAATAGCCTCTTTATTCTCTTACTCATGTTTTTAAATGTAGCTCAGTGTGTTTCTGTTGCGCACTGCTCCTACTCAAATAAGCAGAAAGCAGTGAGATCTACTCTCCCCATCTAAGTTTATCCCCGTGTGTTGGAAGACAGGATGAAGAAGGACGGAGAAGGGAAACTCTACAGCAATGTGCTGCTTAATGCAAATATACCACCATATCACCAGGGATACAGTTCCTCTCCATCCTTGTGGTTTGTATTAGAATTAACCAACCCATTTACAGCAAAAGTTTTCAGAGGAAAATACACTTTTTGAACATATATATATATTCATCTTGAATACAAATTTACTAATTAAAAAAATTAAGAAGCCCCCTTTACATATAAAAGTTAATATTTTCAGTGCCATCTGGGTTTAAAAAAAAACAACTTATTTTTGTTTTCAATGTTAAACTTAAATCTTGTTTTACATTAGACTCCTGAGCCAGTATTTAATGTTGGGAAACATAATATGAAAGAAAAACAGAAGTGAATTTACAGTGGACAGGAGAGAAAAAGGACATGTTTAAAAGAAACACATCACTGTGCTTGTATGTCCACACTGCAATTTCTAGCTTTGAAAACTGTTTCCCCATCATCATCTTTTAAAAATCTGTGGTAGTTTTAGACCCATTCTATGTCACAGTGTAAGATCGTCATATGAATCTTATCCTGCACATCTATTCAAAACATTGACCTACTAGGATAACATCGTCCACTTCAGCCCGGATAACCGGCCCCAGGATGCCAAGGTGTTCTTTATATTCGTCTTCATCCTGAAGAGTTGTAAAGGTACTGTCTGTATAGCTTTGGAAAATCACCTTATATGTGGTGCCATCTTTACAGGTTTTGTCATTCATCATTGTACTGAAAGGAAATACCCAATTAAAAACCCACACAGTGAATCACAAATAATAGCTTTGATGAAATCTGAAAACTCATACAGCAGGAACATCTTAGAATATAAAGAATAAACACAAATGTCAGATGATTCTGAAAATCATGACTTGCAATGTTTAAGCAATTCTAGTTCTACAGTCGTATATGAGACCTTCAAAGATTTGGTCAGCTATCACTGAAAAACTCCAACTAGTCTCCGAAAACCCACCTAAGCTCTATTTTCCTTTTTTACCATTAGCCCTAATAATCTGAATTAGAGCTTAGCTCAGAGCCTACCACCTATACCCTACTGTCTCACAGATGTACCTTCTCTGGAAAGCTAACAGAGACATATTTTACATTTGACTATTATCTGCATTTTGCAACACAGAGCTGGCAAGAAAAAATAAGCTTTCAGGCATTCAAACCATTCTTCAGAACTTAAGTAGAAGCATCAAAATGCTATTATTCTGATGAAACATATTATAATTCCCTATAAACCTTGCCTCATTATCAATTCTGCAAAACCCAGAAACTTAACCAAAGTCATCTAGTAGGAAGAAAGGCTGGTTTTCAGCTCTTCACAGAGATGTTATATTTCATGGGCTCTGTTAATTTCACTGGAACTGTGCACTCCACACCAGATGAGGATGAACCTCACCATGGAGATCTATATAGAGCTCTGAGCGTAAGGATTTCTTTATTTTGCAAGTGTGCCAAGAAATTGTGGTTTCTGCCATTTTTGCAAGTGCGATTTGTATGGGCTGAGATGAGGCAGGAGTAAAACTGGAGAATACTGAAAAAGTGGTGGTGGAGGGTGAAATCAATCAAATAAAATGGAAATTCAATTTGAGAAATAAACGTATGTTTGGAGCTGAATTTGGTAAAATGAAAACTTTCTTGCTCCTGTTTTTGCTGCTTTTGATAAAACCTGAAGTTGTGGCAGTTTTGGTCTTGTTCATTTCAAGCACCACAGACTTCAGCTTTTTGATGAAAAGTGACTAGGAATCCTACACATTGTAGGGTGAGCACTGATCCTAATTTTATGAATTAAGACAATGAATTTTTAGTACAGAGTTTCTCTCAAGTCATATATCCTCTTTGCTGTGGCATAGTGGCCAGTCTTCCCTGTCAAAATGTAAGAAAAACCCTCAGCATTAGGGTTTGTGATCCAATCACCTTTTCTAAGCAGCAGGAACAACTATGCAATAAAGTAAAAATAAAGCTGCATGAATTAAGTATAAGCCACTCACCAGTGTGAGTGAGAGCCACTCACCACTTTCCATCTTTCATGTATTTTTCAGTACTGGAGCCTTGTGAAGTTGGCAAGTGCTATTATCCCATTTTACAATAGAGAACAGACACCAGAACCACTTCTTATTAGTGCTAGAAAATGATTTCATCCTGCCTATAAGCACATCCTGTCTATATTTAATGAGTTAGCCCATTAAATTTCTGGAAAGGCTTTGTACAAGGAGGTCGCTATCCTGTCTCTACTACAGAATCCAAGAACTCAAGAAGGAAGTAAAACAGGTCATTCAAGCATAAGAAAACTAACTCAAAGTTTCCCTTGACCTCTTACAGTGGATTTTTCAACTTCTGTTTTAAAGAGTGTTTCCAGTGATTTTACAAAAGGGGGTTAAGAAAAAAAAACCCCATGTTGTTAGTTGTGTTGCTCTTGACTATAGTAATCTCTCTCATGTTCTAGGGGGGGTCCCAGGCTCCCATGGAAAATTCTTAGGGTTCTGCAACTGAAATATTGGAAGTCACATTGCACATTACAGATGCTCTTAAGTTTATCAGCATGTGAATCAACATTCTGCTGGTACGTATCAGGATAGCGTGCAAAATGAAAGCAAATGATTTAGCCAAACCTTTTTTTATATCCTGCATAGTTCCAGCAGACCTCTTTAGCTGCAATATAGTATCTCCTCTCATTCCCTTTGCTACGCAGGTAATGTTCAGCAATGTCATCTGGGTTACGTCGTTCATTGATGTTCACTTTTGGGTCCGTCATGTATGGGTCATCAAAGCTCACATAATGGTACTCATATTCACCACCTGATGTTTCCTCACTGTAATATCCTTCCATAATATATTCGTAGTCTCCATTTTCTTGGGGAAGCCCAATTGTGATGGATGGCTTAAGCTGCCGTGGGGTGAGTGTGTCATTTAGCAACTCTCCATGCCTCGTTGCACTCAGATCCGCTGTATGGTTGGCCTCACTGGGTGTCCCTGTGGTGTTAGTGCAACATGACAGTGCTGTGTGGTTGGTCCCACCTGGAAAAAATGTACGGCCAAACCCTGCCATAGAATTGGTGTTTTTGGAGGGCTTTTTACTTCTTGGGCTCAGCAAGTGGGTCATTTTTGGATACTCCTTTTTTTTCTTTCGGATCTTGATGAAGGTTCCAGATGTACTCAAAGTATCATTCTCCTCCTTTCCTTTCAGAACTGGGTGCATGTGGCTCCCTTTCTGTTTTCCTCCCATTAGATGTGAGAAACCTTGATACTTCTTCATACGCTTCTTATTTACAAATGCTGTACCATTTCTGCCATGATGGTTTAATGTACCACTAACAGATTTATCTGAATTTGCCTCTAATCTCCGACTCCCCTTTGCAGACACCAAATTCCATTCCTCATTTGTCATTTTAGATGAATATTTTCCAGCCCTGGGCAATGATGCTTCTAGTAAGTTCTTCACTTCACTTCTTCCAGGGCTGGAATTAGGGCTTATATTGCCTAACGAATGATCTAAAGATAAAGTGCCTGCTTGTTTATCTTTGGATAGCTTGGATTCAGAGAGACTGGATGCATTAGACCCGTCTCCTACAATGAGGTCCAAAGCAAGCGTCAAGTTAACCTCACGCATGGCATTTTCCATCTTGGTTTCCTCCTCTTCAAGGTCATCATCATAATCATTTGGAAGCTGGCCAGTTCCCACCATGGCTATATCGGATGTGTTCTCTACATCACGCACAGGAGGCCCACTTGTCTTATCAAAAAATGAGACATTTTTATTTCGTACATGATTTAGAAGGGCATTCATCTTTTGGATGGAGTAAAACTTAATGGCCAGTGAGTTTCGCCTTTTCCTTTTACTGTTCGTGTTAAAACTTCCTCTTCCTGTGCTTTCCTCTTGATACTTTTCTGAAAAAAGTTTACTGTCCTTTCCATCAGTGCGAAGATCTTCTGCAACATTCATTTGGTCTTCCCCATTGCTCAGCAAGCGCCCACCAACAGACACGTTACCGTAATCTATTTCATAATTGCTTTGGCTTCTATTCTGAAACATTAAGTCAGCCTTTCCATCACTTGTGCTAGTTAAAAATAACTCTTCTGCTGCGACTGACGTGTGATTTGACTGGAATGTTTCAGCCTTGATTGGGGGAAAAGAAGTGATACCAGTCTCAAAGAACTGAGAGGTGTTTGTGGATTCACCACTATTTATAGCTGTCAGACCTGAGCCAGCTGCCACCTCAGAATTTGCAGCATCAGTGCTTTCGTACTGTTCCCAGGCCAGTGCTGTAAGGTTTTGTTTTTCTTCATCACCTGTTGTCTTCCTTGAGCTTCGGATGGAGTAAAAAGAAGCCAGGTAATCCTGATAATCCAAATCCTCTTTATCTCCTTCTTCTTCTTGTACATCTTCTTCAACTGAGGTGGAAACAGCCTTTTTATCAGTCTTGGTGTAAGTGAAATCCACAACATCAAATGTGTAATCTTCCTCATAGTCACATCTGGCATCTCTGAATCTCAGCCTCATGCCGTAACTCATCTCTGGGGTACCCCAGGAGGCTAAAAGCCAAGTACCTGCAATTGAAATAAAAGTGTTTTTCTAATATGCAGTAGTTACTAGAGTGGACATTGCCTATCATGTAAGTGGTCAGGGCAAGTTGCTGGGTTTGTTTCTACAGCACCTGCTATAGCACAGTGCTAATCCTCATCTGGGATTTCCATAAGCTCTCATTGCAATGAAAAATAATTAATAAATGTAAATAAATAGCAGCACATATAAATAAACACTTCTAAGAGCTGGAGGTCTTCTCCACAGATTAAGCTGTACCTAGCACCCGTGTCCAAACACAACCCATGAAAGAGATGGATAGGAAAAAGAAAGAAACAATATAAAGGGTCTTATGTTTAGATCTGGATATAAGATCAGGATCTTTGAGATAAAGTTTTAATTTTGTCCTGTCCTTAGTGTTGTACGCATTACCACACAGATAGAGCATTCTGAACAGGACAAATGTTCTGAGGCAATGTTGACAAACACCTGACAAACGCAGTATTTTAAAAACTTTTGAATGCATAAAGAACCATCTTGAAAAGAATAAAGTAATTTGAATTTCCAATCTGGACACAAAACATTAAGCTGCCAATCTGAAGCATCTTGGATTAAACAAAATATAATCTGTTTCCCTAAACAGCATTCTTTGCTTGTTACAGCTTGGTTTTGCAACTAGCATAAATTACAGAACAGACAGAATTAACAGAGCTTGAGAAAAACAGCCTTTTTTATTAAAAAGGTGACATACAATTTTTCTGTGTTTATCAGGATTTGAAGTGGCCTGCATAGCTTTCCTTATTTCTAATAGCAAATTTATGAAAGAAAACGTCCTAGATGGAAAGAATAGATCACATGGAAAAAAAAAAGTCAAGCAAAAGTACAACTTCATTACTGGGGAGGTTTCCATAAAGTCTGATAGAGTTTTAATGACTTCCTAGTCTTGAACAACAAAAAAAACACTTAACATATGATACATTTTTAACTTATAAGGTCTTGATGCTGTGTGATCACTGAAAACAAGCTTTGAGGACATAAAGAATTTGTTGTTTAAATAGACAAAAGATACAAAAGAGCTGTTATTCTAAATAGGATAAGGATACCTAAACCTTGTGGGATTTTAGGATGATCACTAAACACAGCCTTCAACGAGGATGAATCTCTGTCCTTTTGCAGGTAATTCCACAAGTGTGGAATTATGGGTTCTAGCGTCACCTTTTCAAGATATGGTATTAATCCTAGTTAGACATTGAAATGAATACCAATGGACCAGTGATCCAATTCAGTCAGGCAGACTTTACTGCTGCTAAATGACCACAGGCCTAAGATGAGGTGTAGCCACTTTGTTCAATAATGACCAGCATACTTTGACAGTCCTGGCCTATTTTAGCTAACTCCAGATGGACAGTACATGGCAGAGTGGGGAATAATACAGTGGAGTTGATACTGGATTGTTTCCAAGGACAATCTTAGAATTACCTTAAAATGATCATTACTAACCCCAATACTAACTGTGAAGTGAAAAAACCCAACAACAAACAAAAAGAGCCTCAGTAAAGCATACAATTATGCTATGTGCCAAGTCTGTGTAGCCAACAAAACTCCATACACATCAGTTGCATTGGGGAATGATTGAACATTTTCCAGCACTGTGTTTATCTGCAAAGCTTTCTTTCCTATTTAGACAAGCCCTTATAGACCAGAGATTAAAAAAGGTCTTAGAATAGCTGTCAAACACTATAGTTTTACCACTTACCAACATTATCCATTTCCACTGTGACCGATTCTCCACTCATTGGGAAAAGGTTCAACACATCTTCGTACTTCCCTTGATACAGAAAAGAGTGCCCAGAAAGGCGAACAGAGACAATCTCATCATGAGTGCCAACACTGGAGAAGTGCCACTGAACGACGCTATCTTGGCAAAATCCAAGGATTTCACTGCTGTCAGACACATAGCCATTTATTGCTAAAAGAAAAGCAGAATAAAAGTGGTCTCAATATTTTCAGAGTGAGACTTTTAAAACCTCCTCTTCTTTGATGTCAGTCCACTGAACTGGACTCACATTTGCACCTGGAAAGAGACTGGCACAGGGCTGAAACCACAATAGCCTTGATGGAGTTTCCAGCTCTGGTAATAGTATGTCTAAGGCAGCAGGGTGCTGTGTGAACGTTAAATAACCTTTGCCTTTGCTTTAGGGTCCAGAGCCAGCCTAGTCCCTAAAATGTAGTGTATTTCCATACAGTGCCACCTGGCATGGTTAGAGGTTCACTGACTCTCTAGAGAATTCCCTGATTGCACTACATCTGAGAACAAGCAGTCACTGAATGCTCAAGTTCACATGAGCTTTCATAATATTCAGCTCGATATCCCACTCACTGTGCATTATGTTCGAGTTATAGAACTTGGGATCATCCCTTTTAACACTGGCAGGATTGCTGCAGTAGTCCTTGATGTTATCCTCTATGTACCAGCTCTTATTTTCATCGAACACAGCAAACATTGCCTGTTGCTCCCCATCTGCCTTTTTCTGAAAGACAATCAACACAGCAGTCACTTTTTATGAGCAGAGACATGTATTAAGGACTCAGTCCTACCATCTTTCTTTCTTACTATACAAGCAATATAAGCTTCACCAGAGTTGTGGCAAGCGTGATCCAATGGCTAAGTGAAAGGGATTAGGGCATCAAGACTTCAAGGTGACAATCCTACTACTGCAACCAACCTGTGGTGGAGCACCAAGCAAGCCACCAGCACTGCTGATACACAGATGGTGTACGACTGGGGTCTCTATAAAAGGACCAGCTTCCTGGTCTGACCTGAACACAAGCTTTTGACATTTTTTTCTCCCAAGTGATGATCAAGTCTTTGCCAAGCAAGATTTCAATGGATGGCAAAAAGAACAACTCTCCCAAAACCCTCACATGCTGTTTGCATTGCTCTGGATTCATTGATGCCTGAGATTGTCAGACCCTGTTGAGTTACATCTGTTACAGAAAATGACCAGCTCAGATCTGAATGTTTTTAGAGTGTGAACGGTATAACAGCAACAGGAAAGTTTATTATCAAGTCTAGAAATAGACTTTCAAGTCAGGCTGACCTTTTGTTGAAACGCTGCTGTTGCTAAGAAAACCAAAATATAATTCCTCTATTACTGTGGACAGTTAGAGGACTGTTTCTTCAAGTCACTTCTTCAGGAGCCTATTGGTTTAATTGCTTTCTACAAAAAGATTAAATAATATTATTTGAGCAAAATCTATCTCTAAGAAGTTGCCAAACATGTTACCTGCACACCCTTCTGCGTCAATGCTTCACTTTTACAAATCAGAAGTGGGCCGATCAGCCCAGAGGCTATATCTCTCTCAATATCTACAGCACTATGATACAGCCTTGTAATACATTGTGCATCCTGGGCAGTAGGTTGGTCAGTTTTAGCAATTTTCCATTCATAAGTGTGTATCTTCCCTGGTTCAATTCCTCTGCTCTGGGTGACATTGCCTAAGGAAAAATAAAGGAGGAGAACAGTAACAATACAAATATAGAGCTAGATCTTTTTATAACGTCAGGCTGCACCTTTTAATGAAATTGCTGCAGTTATGCCATTTCAAGCTAGCCCTGAGATAACTGAAGTTCAGCGTGAACTTTTGTCTCTCTCTAAAATCACAAACAAGAACAGAAAACTAAGGCAGCAAGAAAAGGTATTTGTCTATGCTTTGCAGGTAATACCTTGGTTTCTCTATAAGGTGACACAACAGGTTAGCTGAGGCAGAGCATGCAACCGAGGTCTCCCAGTCATGCACATTCCTAGCCACAGCACCTCCTTCAAAGCAATGAAACGCTCCACAACAGTTAGTGGTATGCAAAATGTAATTTACAAATTCCTTACTTGTGGGATCCAGAGGATAATCAGCTCCTTCTGCATTCTTTGAAAGTGTCACTCCATGGAAGTAAATGCTGTAGGGTCGACTGGCCTTATTTTTGAATACAACCTATATTGATAGGCAAATGGGGAAAAAAAAGACGAATTTAGTATTCAGCAAATCATTGTCTGAATACAAACCAAAGTTTCAACTACAGTAGAATTTGCCTGGTTTCAGCCCGGGAAGTGCTGGAAAGGCAAAGGGATGTCTTAAATGTTGCCTGATAATATAAATCCGCAGTCTAAATGCTGCTGGTACCCTGCTGCTGGGCTTTGTGGAGCCCATTGAGTGAAGTTCAGCTTCTTACAGCTGGAAAATCCGAAAAGAACACTTGTTTTTCCAGCTACTAGGCACACACTACCTCAGGGAATATGAAGTTATTGACTAAAGTTCTTAAGAACCTTCAATACGGGAGAAAACAAGTTTAAATAGAGTCAAAACTAAATGTTGTCCCAGATTCCAAGACCCAAAGGGGACACGGGAGGAATAGATAAAGTGTCCTGCCTATTCTTGATGAAATCAGAAAAAAAAAAAGTAACATGCTAAACTCAAATTCAGAGTCACAGATTCATGGTGGCAATTAAAAGTAATGATGCATCACAAAGTTTCATGAAGTGACAACAGAAAGACAAGTGGATGTGAAAGCAGTACAAGCTTGTCATGCAAATGCTTTGTAGTTTCCTTTCATAGTTAAATGTTCTTTCATGGAGCTATGAAAACTGAGTACCATTGTCTAAAACAGCCCAAAAAATAACAATATAAGGAATGAGGGTGTGACAAAGTTTGGCCTCACGTCCAGATTCCCCCAGAAGTCCACCCTGGGTCTAGCTTTTTTCCATTTTGGACCAGTGTCAACATACAAATATATTTTACAAAGAGTGTGATTGAAGTGTGTTTATGTTGTAAAATAAAGCACAATCACAGAAACTATAGAGGAAATGCTGAAAAATTTAATCTAAACACTGTCACTTGTGATCATACCTTTTAATAGTATCAATATTTATAACATTATATTTTTTGACCAAAAAAACGAGTCAAACTAATTCTTTTGTATCTCTGCCCAACTGAAAATTATGCTGTAGTATAAATAATCTCTGAATTTATGTTACTTACTTTGACTTTGTCATGGAGTTGAGCTCTAATAATAGGGCCCAAGATTCCAGTTTCCTTGGGACGAGGATTTTCCAGACGTTTAGTGAAGCTGGCATCAGTATATTGCCTAAAAATAGCCTTTTTATACTTTTTACCTATGAGATTTGAGAAGTTGTCCAAGTGCTGTGCTCTATAGTGTCTTAAAAATAAAGGAAAAAACAAATTATCAACAAAACTTGAATAGTGACATCTATTAGAATATAGAATTAGTACTCAAGCAACTGGTAGAAACCTCATTGCTTGAAAAAAAAAAAATCCAAACCCTAAACTAACATAATGCTCTTTACCCCAAATTCTAACCTAAATTAGGTAGGAAGAAGCTTGGAACATTATTTGTGTTTTAGTATCAGAGTTTACATTTCATTTAATAGGGTATACATGCAAGAAAGAAAAACTGAAGCAGCAGCTACATTTTCAAGATAGCAGAAATCACTGTTCTCCTTTTACAAAGGCATAGTTGGGCATAGAAAAAGTAAACAATTTGGGTTTTGGTTAAACAATTTGGTAGAGTCTTGGCAAAGACTCTAGGAGAGACAGGAACAGATCTATCTTAATACCAGTGAAGTACCATACAATAAGTAGTGTTACACTCAGGTTTAAAAACATTAGAATTGTTAAAGCTGAAAACAAAACTAGGATAAATACTGGGAAGTAACACAGAGTAACATGTTTGTCCTGGTCACTTGCTCTTCAAAAAAGGTTACTAAATTGGGATAAACTCTGTAATTTTGAAGAAAGGAAGAAAAATCAGAGCACTAGGCGGTTAAGCAATGCCATGTAACTTGCAGGGAAAGATATAAAAGTTTGCTCCATGCAGCCCAAGAGCAAGTAAGAAGGTAAGCAAATCATACCAAAGAAGGAGGTATGCTTGAGTTATGTGAACACTATATTCTAAGGAGGTATATGAAACTATAACCCCATACAGGGTAAGGAATTTGTCTTGTTCTGCTTAAATCATTAAAGGTTCTTAGGAACATCAGATTGTAAAATCACCAGTACTCTAACAGTGGGGAACTGACAGGTTGCAAATTTAACCTTACAGTGCACTAGCAGCATTGTGTATTATGACCTCATGTATGTTACAGAATTCCTTCTATTTACCTTAAGTTCAACAAAAAAGCCCAATATGCTTACTTATTATGACTTTTACTACATCTACATTGGTGCCATGCAAAGGTCATTTATAGAGAGACCTCTCTTTCTCCCCCTCCCTAAACACTTTATTGTCCTGAACTTTTAAAAACTTTTATTCTCCAGAAATATTCCCTCCTTCCTTTTCCCTCCCTCTTAAGGATTGTTTATTTCAGCAGAACTCATGTTGAAAAGTAATCTAGCAAATAGGCTTATATGCTACTTAGGGCATTTCCTAAGTCATCTTCATATTTTGGGCTCCCCATTAGAGGCAAAAGAAGGTGTCCACTTTTGGGCTCCTCAGCAAAGAAAGTCATTGACACACTGGTGAGAGTCCAGTGGAGGGCCATCACGGTGATTAGGGAGCTAGAGCACATGACACAGTAGCAAAATCTCAGTTTATTCAGTTGTGTGAAGACACAGCTAAGGGAGCATCTTATTTTTATCTTCAACTATCAAATGGGAGATTACAGAGAAAATGGAACCAGACTCTTCTCAGAGTTGCATAGTGAGGAGATGAGACAGAACGGACCCAAGGTGCAACACGAGAAATTCTGATTAGATATAAGGGAAAACTTTTTCACTGTGAAGGTTGCAAAGATGCCCAGAAAAGTTGAGGAGTCCCCATCCTTGGAGACAATGAAAACCCAACTGGATAAGGCCCTGTGCAACTGGATACAACTTTGCCATTGGAAACCCAGAGGTCCTCTCCAACCTGAATTATTCTGTGATTTCATGTTATCATTCCATATTATATTGAAAAAGTATTATTTTACCTATCAAGGCTGTCTGGAATACTTGGGGCATAATCCCAAGTAACTTCTTCTGCAGCAATGAAATATTCCCAGCTTTTGACCATAAGACGTTCTTTATAGGAGAGATGACTCTTCTTCACCTCTTTGTTCCCACAGTCTCTTACAGTGATGTAACCATGCATTCCAGCTAATTGAGAAGAAATAGTACCATAGTGATTTTCCATTTTATGAACCATTACCACGTCAACTGCATTTCTCATTTCATTAGCTAAGGCTGCCAGCAAGTGATTGTTCATCTGATTGCCGTCTTTTCAGGCTTGAAAAAGCTGCATCCATGTAGACTATATATAGGCTGGGAGCCTTCCAAAGAGCCCATATTAATCAAATGGAATACAGAAGCTGTCTCAACTAGCCTTCTTTGAAAATACCAGCTGAACAGATAGAAAGCTATTTTTTCCTGTTTGTTTTTTTTTTCCCCAAAATGTGTCTTCAAGCTCTTGTAAGAGAGACATTTCTCTCATTCTTTAAAACACAATTCTGATCTCTGCTGAAAGAGATACACCCACTTTCAAATTATTAACAGCAAATATGTTCATCAGTTTGAGCAATCCTTAGCTAAGCATGCTCAGTTTCTCAGGAAACAGGTGCTTCCTTACTCATTTTATAATGGTGCTTATTTGAACAGATCACAGAGATTTAGGTGCTGGAATACTGATCCACTGTTGTTCTGTGATCTGCACACAGCAGTAAAGCTGCAGATAAAAATGGCTTTTAGTTCATGGTGTACTTCTCATTCCAACAGAATGCCCTGTTCTCTAGCAGTTTCTTAGTGAAATGACAACCATCTGAAACACAGTAACTGTACCATTGCAGAACAGCAGAAGCCATCTGAGACAAAGAAGAGAAGGACAACTCTAGAGTGCCTAATAAATAGATGTTTCCTTGCCTTGCAGGTGCTTTTGGACAAGAGAAGATATCAACCACCTTCCTTCCTCACTCACTGTCATGTTTACAGTGGTTGATGCTCCTCCCACTAGGTTAACAGTAGAAACTCGGCGATGTCTTTGCTCCATGGACTGGCCATTGATATGAATGGAGAAAATTTCTGGCTTGGAACTCATTCCAATCAAATGCCAGCTAATGTTGTCATATGCACAAGCCTCTAAATCTGAAAGAGAAATTTGAGTAGGGTTCAGAATACAGACAAATCATGCAAGTTCCCTATGCACACTAGAACTGAAGTAAATCTTCTCTCAAAACATTAAAAAAATACCTAACTCTCTCTTGCGACCCATGTTTGCAACAAGAGGAAGTTTCAGAAGCTTGTAAATGCTTCTGATACCAAAATACCAAAATCCTGTATGTCAGTGGAAGATAGCTGTTTAAATCTTATGTGCAAGTGACAGCCTGACTTATGGTGAGCTAGGAAAGAAGGAAGAAAACGAGCAGCCTCTTTTGGAAAGTTGATCTGTCCTGTTTGGAAAAGAAAAAAAAAAGAAAAAAGGCAAGGATCCAAGCTAAAGAGTGAGGTTGTAGCTAGTGAAAGTAACTACCCTATCCAATATTTGTTTGGAAAAACCCACCTAAGACGGTCTTTTGCATTTGCTCAATGGACTAGACAGAGATTTGAAAGCAGTTCCTTAGGAGAACAAGGGGAAACACACTAGCAACAGAACAGCCCCATTACCACCTTCCTAGTCTTCCCACTTAATTGTCTAATTTAATGGTAACTGACTTCCACTTCCAGGAAATTCTTCACCTAATATATTCTCTATGCTGTAAAACCAGCGTTTCACTTAACCACATCACTCTCTTCCCATCAGCTGAGTAAAAAGTGTGATTTCTTGTTTTTTAAAGTTACTAATCCTGTTCTTCAAGCAGAACTCTTCTTAGAAGTAATCTTGTTGTTCTTCTCAGCAGTATGGCACAACTTCCTTCCAGCGGCACAGTTTCCCTTCTAGAATTTAGATGCTCACAGACATGTTCTAAAAAAGGCTGTATCCCATTCCTTCACATTCCTGTTCTCTTGCACAAACAAAGGTAATATTCAGTCTTCATCAATATTAATTTCATTTCACATAAGCCTGAAAAGTACCTGGTAACGATCCACCAGTATAGCCATTAATTGTGTACTTGAGTGATGCTGATCTTTGCCAACTCTTGTTTTCATCAAACACACCAAACATCAGTACATACTCCTTGTCAAAAAGTTTCTGTGACCCATCCTCCTTTAGGCTTCCTATGAAGAAGAAACAACAAGTCTTAATTTGAAGCAGAAGTAAAGCAGTTTTCACATCAATGTAGTGGCATTACTGCATATTTAATGAGCTTGCATGTACTGACTGAGCCTGACCAAAATAATACCTTAAGAATGCTCATAAAGTGATTTTATTTCTGAAAGTACTTTTGGGTTGGGTAACCATGAAATCAGAAGTCTGTAGTTTCCCAGAGGAGAGTAAACAAAATGCAATGAATTGTCTCAGACAATTCTGGCAATGTGTTGTAGGGATAGCCTTAATAAATGGGAGCGCAAACAGCCTTCAATCAGATGCTGGCTTCTCTTTTGAGACTGTGAGGCAAGGAGAAGAATGATGGCAGAGTTACCTGCAGCATGAACACTGCCTTTTGAAGCACTACACTGAGGTCATCAGCTCTTATTAAAAAAAAAAGCACAAAATTGACCACTCAGGAAATAACCTTTACATACAGAAGACTTTCACAAATACTGCTGAATTGGATTGGTTATGAGAAACCATCTAGTTGAGTTTGTGATGCAAGTGTGATTTCTGTCAACAAGTAGAATTCATTCTGGACATGCCACGCAGAACTAGTGTGATTTTACTGATTCTTTCTGTAGATCACTCACATAAAAATCTTCCATTTACTACTTTCAATACATAATCCAGGACTAAAATATATGTCCCTCTGGACTGCAGAAACTAAAAATTTGGGAGCTTGCTGATTATTCTACTTCAGAAGAGACACTAGCAGTGGAAGAAGTGATCTTTCATGTAATCCTTTTCATGTATGAGAGGCTAAAAACTCCTCTTTTCCTGCACACAAGAAGTCTCCGATCAACAGAGGAATGTATCTACTTGTCACGCTAAGAACATTCAGTCAGTGCTTTAACTCAAAAGCCCACTTTTTATAGCCTCCCCAGGTTATACCGCCTATTAATGTGTCAGACTGCGGTGGGTTGACCCCAGCCAGCAGCCCAGCACCCACACAGCCACTTCAATGCTTTCCCGCCCCCAGCAGGACAGGGAAGAGAATAGGAAGAACAAAAGTGAGAAAACTTATGGGTCAATAAAAATGGTTCAACAGGTGAAGGAAAGAGGGGGGAAAACCCAAGCAACGTGAAGGAAATTACTCAACTCCCACAAGCAGACTGATGCCTAGCCAGTCTCTTAAGAACAGCCATCTTGGAAGTCAACACCCCTCATTCCCTCTGCACTGCTTCTTCTTCCTCTACCTCCAGTTTTTATTGCTGAGAATGATGTTACATGGTAGGAAATATCCCTTTGGCCAATTTGGTTCATCTGTCCAGCTGTGTCCCCTTCCCAACCTCTCACCCACCCCCAGCCTACAAGCTGAGGAGGTCTGAGCAGGAAAAAGAGAAAGCCTTGACCCTGTGCAAACAATGTTCAGCAACAGCTAAAACATGAGTGTATTTTCAACACTATTTGGCCACAAATCTACCATATGAGCTGCTGTGAAGAAATGAACTCCATACCAGCCAGACCAAGTACACAGGCATGTTGCACACCTACCACAGGCAGTGCCCAGTAAAAGAAACCCTGTTCAGAAATCTTAAAAATGTGAGTAGTTAGCCATTTGTCTTTGCTCTAGCTAGAAACATATGCTCAAATTATCTTGAACGTAGTGGTCAAACCAATCCACTTCAGACTCATATTCAACTCAAGCCCAGAGTATAGGCACAAGTTTAAGAAGCCTGAGAAGAAAGGAAAGCAAGCAATTCCAAAGCATTTGTCCAGATTAACAGTATACCATAAAATGTACGCATACATACAAACACAGAGAAAGAAAACCCAAGAAAATTAGGAAAATAACAAGTCCTAGATAATACTAAAAGCACTCATTCTCAAAAAACTTCAGGAGGAACCTAATTAATAGTAATGCCCACTTCTTTAAGGTGATATGAGTAGGTGTGTTCTGCAATTAAATGAATATCTATCAGTGATAAGAGTGCCCTTGTAACACCCACACTGAACCAGTTTTATGTTTACTTCCAGGAAAGCTTCAAGGTCCAAGTCCATGCAGTCTGCAGCCTATACAAAATTTGGACTCAAACTGCAGGGAAAGAGGATCAAGCTAAATAACTGACAGAGCTTTCACAAAAGAAGGATATATAACTTGGAAAAATTTAGGATTTAAGGGACCAGCAAGTAGTTTAAGTAGCTTACACAGTGGTATGCTGTTTCAAACTTCCCTCAAATCAGCGGCATGTACCTAGCAGTTATTTACAAGTCCTACAAGACACCCATTTGTATTAGTGGAGGTGGAATTCAATGACTCAGTGCTAAAACCTCAAGTCCCTTACCACATGCAAAGCATTTTTCAAAGCTCAAATTTGGCCGTATTTTCAAATGACTAGCAAAAGAGACACTGCTCTGCTATTTCAAACCCTTGCTACAGAAGAGAGTGCTACAGCCTCTTGATTAGAGGCCTTTTAAAAGGCATGGGTAAAACAATTATTTTCTGCCTTATTCTCTGAATGGCTGAACCATTTTGAGTGAAGCTTTAAAAAAATATTTATTATTGACAGGAAATTTGAGTTCATATATTTGGTAGTTAAGCAACTGAAAATGCAACCAGTACAGGCAAATGTATCTACTAATAGCACTCTCTGTCCATCCTATAATTATAGGATGGATCTGTATGAAAGCCGGCATTTAAGAACTTTAACACCTAAAAGAAAGATGTTGAAAATCATTTACTTTACACTGCATGTAAAGATATGAAAAGGAAAATAATGTATCTTCCATCATTATCATACAACCTTAACTTTATTAAGGAATGAAACTACATTACGTTATAGTAGTCTTAAAGCATTTCATTACCTTTCTTACAGATAAGCAGTGCTCCAATTAGACCAGAGTTAAAATCCATTGCCATGTTCTCATGAGAATAATATGCATAAGTAAGACAAGGAAGGTCAGCTTCTCTTGGACCAACTTCTTCTGTTATATCCCACACATATGTGTAGATCTGGCCTGGAAGTACAGCATCATCTTGTTTTTCTGCAGATGATGTTCTGTCATCGTACAGGGAGCCTGCCAAGAAGAGTCAGTAGGGTGGCATGAAGACAAAGAGCATCTGGTATGTCCTCCTACAATCAGTTCTAAAAGCTTGGTTTGTTTCTTGCCTATTCTTCAGCTTCAAAGAGATGACTCATGATTCCACTTACATTGTGGAGAGCATCATAGGGGAGAGTAGCTATTCCACCATCCTGTTTCTTACAGATTAAAGATTTCCTAGAACTGCCATCACTGCCAAAATGTGGGGCTCTTCATCAGTCTAGCTAGCGTTAGGATGGCATGAAGCTTCAGCCTCTGCTCACTGATACTCTGTGGAGGAATACTGGCCACTTTGTCAGCTTTCTAATTGTCTCTTATAAAGCCATTGCGCAGGCTAGCATTGCCTTGCTGCCTTAGGCCTTTTGTGCATTGCATGTCCTGATGGCAGTAACAGCTCATATCTATGCCTATCTGTCATGGTTTTACCTCAAACCAGGACACTACCACATCCAACAAATCTGCACTATGACAAAGGGGAGCCAGAGAATCAAAATCCTAGGTGCAAAAGGCACATTAATAAGATAGTGAAACTGAACTGCCTATCGCTTCCAACAACACGTTCTGTTCAACTCCATGAGACGGGGTTGCAAAACACCACAAAGCTGAGCATAAAATGCTGAGTATCAGAACAACATGATCAGTACTGTCAACTGCCTTTACCAGTAACACCTTGATGTACGCTATTGCAAGGGATTTGGAAAAGATTTTTTTTAAAACCTGTTTTTAGGAGTTTACATGTCCTGAAATAGAATATATTTTGCAATTACATGGGGGTTGGACCAGGCGACCTCTAGAGGTGCCTTCCAACCTCAACCACTATGTGACTGCATTAGCACACAGGCAGCTGGTCAGGAGACTGTGCATGTCAGATGATACTCATATTCCTAACGTTACACTGATGAACAAGAAAGGAGCTAACAATGGGTGTGAAGTTTTAATCCCAAATCAACAGATATTTGTGTTGCACATATCCTCAAACATTGGTCTGGGTCCCCCTCAGAATTTCATGCAGTAGTCTACAAGTAAGTGAACAAAACATGGAGTCTTTATAGCATTTACCTTCTGCATTTTTGTTGTAAACTATGCCTTGGGGATGAATACTGACCGGCTTGTCAGCCATATTCTTAAGGTGAACTACTAAAGTATCTCCCACTTCAGCACGCAGAGTTGGTCCCAGAAGTCCTGTAGTTATTCAAAATAAAGAGAGGAAAATGTGAGCAAAACAGTATGTTTAATGAAACAGAGTTCTCTCCCCCGCATTAGGGAACACGAGCTCTCAAAGTACAAGTTGCAAAATTAACAAAGGCAGAGAACGTAATACTACTGCAATGAAGATTTACCCGTAAAAAGGCACATGGGGATTTAAAACCTGCAGCTCATAGTCAGGAATATTATAAATTGTGTATCTGTGAACTAGCACTTAAAGAAAAAAAAAATCACAGGAAAATGGTAGATTTGGGGGAAAAAGTTAATTCCAGATACAGAAAACTTATCAAAAGGTTCATGTTAAGGTTCACTGGAAATTTCTAGGAATCCTCCACATACAATTTAATTAAACAGTTTTAGGAAGGCAGACGTTTTGTAGTTCATGAGTTTAGAGAAAGGCATTCAAGCACTTTTCTTTGAGTAGCACTCTCAATGCCAGAAGTCACAGAACAAAAAGATCTTTCAATCCCAAAATGTTATCTAGAGAAATAATCAGTTCCATGTTGCAAATTTCTTGAGGCATAGCCTGCAAAAGGTTTCAAGAGGGGCTTGTATCCCTACTCTCCCTGTCGCAAAAATAAGCGATAGAAGAAACCTGCTAAGACTTTGGCTAGTTAGTCTCTTTCCTTTTTAACTATTTTCTAAATTTCTTTCTCCAAAAAGAAGCAGATTCAGAAAAAACAGTAGAACAAATAAAACTGGAAGGTATCAGGTTATAGACTAGGCCTTTCAGGGCAACAATTTCATATCACCAACCTCACACACATTTACTTTGAAATCTAAATCTGAACATCTAGCATCTGAAATTATTTTATCTATTAATAATGAAGTGCAGACAGGCTATAGAAGTGCTCTGCATAGATATCAGAATACAAATACCATACTTACGTACGGCATAAGTACAAGAACTTGCTTCCATTCAGTTAAAGCATCTTCAAGCAGTAACAGACGCAAAGGGACATCTTTCACACCCAACCTCAGTTTTTCTTTTCCTTTCCACTGATCTGCCAGAAACATACTTCCATCTCAGGCCTCAAGCTCCTTCCATGTGAATTTATAGTGTCACCACTGTGACTATGCCATACAAGTCTAAATGTGTATGGGAAGTCTCATCAGATGATGCAAACAAAGGTAACAACTTCGTACCGTGCAATTAATTTACAGATAGCACTGTGCCCCAGCCTCTGAAAATCCAACCTCTCTATGGCCTTTCAAAGCGTAGTGCGCTGTAGAGACATCATCCCCTGTGTCTATTTCATTTATGTGCAAAACAATGGACACAAAACCACAAGCATGCTTAGCTTGTTACTGCCTTTATAATAAGCAACATACACAAATACTCAGAACATTTCCTTCCTGTTTACCTGCAAATATATTTGCTGGCTTTTCTCTTTTAAAATCCACTTCATATTCTCTGTAAGAAATTTTCTTAAACACAGGATCTGAATGTTCCAATCTGAAACCAAGAAAGTTAAAAATAACTAAAAGGACAAAGATTCTTAGAGATGTCATTGCTGTTTGACAGATAGCTCTGAAAATGAATCTTGGAATTACACTTAATCACTTGCACACTTTGCTGAAGGCAAGGCACACAGTCCAACTCTGTAGTGTCTTCCCCTCTCACTCTTACTCTATTGAATCTGTGACATTCCTGAGCTAGCCCATTTCATATTAAACATTCAATTACAGTGCCTAGCACAGTTTACCCCTGATTTTGCTGGTGATTTCTATCTGCAATGGAGATGTCCTTGTTTTGTTCATTTGTCCTTTTTTGTTCGTTTAAGACACACAGAATGATGTCTTGACCTTGCTTAACCTAGAAAGCATCTGACAAAAACACAGTGAAAGACATCTGAATTTCATTTTACTCAGCCCCATGCTTGAACTTTAAGACTCACCACAAGGATTCTACAACAGCATTAACAGCACGCTCCTGTAGCAGCGGTGACCTTGGAGGCAAGCACAAAACTGTTCCCTGACAACAACTAAGGCTCTCACAGCAAGTCAGAAAATTGCTTTCTGAGAAACACTGCAAGCATCCACAGTCTTGTTATGTAAGTGAATCAGGAACCCAGTAGACCACACAATGTTTTCTTAGAAAATATTTACACAAGCAGAAGGAAACCAGCACACAACACTTCTGGAATGAAAATAACGATGAGAAGAGGGCTGGAGGGATAATAGCCTGTATTTAGTTTCACATTTATTGATCGATTTCTTATAGGATGCATGATGACTGGATGCAACAGTAACTCCACTTGCTTTTTTTTTGTAATGCCCTTTCAGGCACATTTGGTAGCGGGGAGCTGATGGGCTGCTCAAGCATAGAGACGCTGGGCAGAGATAACACAGTGAGCCCGATTCAGTGACATCCAGGGTCCACAAGGGGGAGGTCTCTTTTTGTAGACATCTTTCGTGAATCCCTCTGTGACACCCTCACAACAGAAGAATCAGGCAGAAACAGTTCATGTTTCTAATTATTCCCCTCTCTTTAAAGTCACTGATAAAAGTTTGTTTCACTCTTTATGGAGAAAGATTTGATCCATAACCTTCATTGACAAGTGCTGCTCTTATGTGGCAATGTTGAATAAAATATGCACATAAGACTACAGGGTGGAAGAGGAAATTTATCAACACCAATTGTATAGCTGGAAGGAACAAAACCCATAGCTTACTCACACCTCAGAAGCCTCAGACTACGCAAGCAGGTCTAGTTACCTAACTTTCAGGAAGGGCAGCAGCAACACTGCATGCTCAGATAATATGTTTTCACTTTGCTCTGAAGTGTCTTACAAATACCACTTGTATGTGGTAACAAATAAATCTCTATGAAGATATGACTGACACTCAGAGAATTTAAGTCTCCTTTTCTAGCCTGTATGATTGGAAAGTTAAGGAAATAGTTCAGGAAGAACCCATTTGCTTTTCAGCCTCTCTTCAGTTATTTAGAACCAAAAGCACCAAAGTATCAGATTCTTACACTGTATGTAGATAGACATTCAGCTTCTAATGAAATCAGAACAAGTTGCATGCTGTCCTGGTTTGAGCAACACAGGACTAACTTCTCTTCTAAAGCTTGGAAAAACTGCACTTTTAGAAGACTTTAGTGCCTGAATTTGTGAAAATATTTACTTCGTAGCCAGCTATGGTGTGTGGGTTTCAAGGTCTCA
>SAYO01012092.1:9698-23712 GCA_004023745.1 Recurvirostra avosetta | reverse complement strand
GCACCTCAATGTCTTTCTTGTAGTGAGGGGCCCAAAACTGAACACAGCACTCAAGGTGGGACCTCACCAGTGCCAAGTACAGGGCTGCCCTGGTCCTGCTCACCACGCTGTTCCTGATCAGGACTTGATCAGGCCCTGCCCCAGGTGAGGCAAACCAGCAGGTTGGACTGAGCCCTCCCTTTTGAAGTACATTACTTCAGTCATGGGAGCTTTGGACAGCAATAACCCTGTACTAGGAATGATCCTAACCCCCGAAAATCACGATAAGGAAATAACCATCCTAGAGAGAAACACGCACATCTCATTATTAACAGCACTATGGATGCTGAACTAATTCCAGCTGAACTTGAATGTGTGAATGAATGTATTTAGTGTCTTTAAGGTGAAACACTACTGGCAAGAACTGTTGAAATACCAAATTCAGGCAGCGATGACTTTGTTTTCCCTCTTAAACTTTCACAGCAGGCTTGACAATTTACTGAATCTTCTGCTGTACTACTCCGGCTGTGCTCAGAAGCTGCTCACCCAAATTGCCACACTTGACTGAACTCCTCTTAGCTGTAACTGAGAAATGCCGCAGGAAGGAGGACTGCAACACTGAGTGGAGATCACACCACTCACGTGTACTGACGGGCTCGAACGACGCATTTCCAGCTGCTCGGGGGTTCAGATCTCACCGAGGACTAAGGATTACAGCACTAAAAGAGGAAGCGGGAGACTTCAGCTATTCCAGCAGCCCTCTGCTCCTGCACCGTGAATTTGGCAGAAATGGAGAGCAGCAGGGGCAGCCTTCCAGGGAGAAGCCTTGGATTCAGCGTTCCCCCCCCCAGCACCCTTTCGCTTCTCCATCTTCCCCTAGAACTGGGCAAATATTTTCACCTCCAGGCAATTACAAAAGAACCAGGCACCGCTGCCTCTGGCTGTTCAGCCAAAGCAGCTACAGGTTACTCTCTGCATTTGATTTCACTGTGCTAGTTTGTTATTTCTTGGACATTGCCACCGACGTCCACACATCCTCCCTCTCTGCTTTTCCCTTAAGCAAACACTGCTTTGCATTGATTCTGCTGTAACGCAATTTCAAAGTGATTGTAGCTTAGAAATGTAACTAAAACCAAACAAAAAGTACCTAAGCAGTCACAGTCCCATGGAAAATGGCGAGAACAGTGTCACAGTACCCTCGGAGAGAGAACAGGCACGTCGCACCCAGTCTCTAATCAGTACCTCTGGTCTGCGTGATGTTTGTACAGCTGCTTACAGAAAAGCCTCCACCACACAGTACAGAAATCTGTGATTTTAGTCAATCACTTTCTTGATATTTAGCTGCGTGTGTGCTTTTAACAGTTCTGTTACCTAGCGGGGTGATAACTCCACCTGGCTCCGTTCGAAAGCCATCGGCACATCTGCAAGTGTAAAATCACGTGCTTAAAGATTGATGCTAAGTATCAAGTTCAATAAATTTCTAGGGATAAAGTCTGAATCAAACGGGACCTCTGTGAAGGAAAAAGTAATACCCTGGTGTAATGTACTGGCAAAAATTTGGAGTACTGTGACTGTGATTCATGTGTTAAGTCACCCTACGCCTTCACCTTGGGCAAATGCATTCTCCTCCCCTCCCTGGCACCTCCACGCTAATTCACCTCAGCAAACTGACCTCTGCAACTTCCCTCTCTCCCCCGGGGGAGCAGCGCTCGGATCTACGCCTTGAATAGAGGCCCACGCTCCAGCATGCGTGATGGGAACCGTGGGAGAGCTGTGCTCGGAGCCGCCCTCCGCCCTGCTCTGCCCACGGCTGGCCGAGGAGCGCGCCGTCAGTCCCCCGGGCGCCCCTCTCCCATGGAATGTGAACAATCGAACTAATAAATCCCGAATCCTTTATCTTCCCACCACTTGGCAATGAGGTAGAACTACATTATTATCTCCTGCTTAGGGCTTATTTTGAGTATTTTTTTTTAGTATTTCTAAAAGTTAATGCTAAATCCTTCCAATAGTTCTTCTATTCCTAAAACGATCCTGCAACTCCTGAGCGCAGCTGCCCTGTGCGCAGCGCTACACCACCCGAAGAGGAAAAAAAAAATTAAAAAAAAAATCGCCAGTCATAGACTAATTAAACGTTTTTCTGGCAGACAGGTTACACTACTAAATTTACAACTCCTTTCCATTATGAACTCGGAAATTAAAAAAAAACAAACCACATCTACACATCAGTGGCCTTTCCTATGATTCTGGCAAACTAGAACTCTCTCCTGTCCGTAATGCCCCAATGAGACGGTACTCTCATTAACTCCTCACCGCTGTGCAGGGGCCTCTCCTGCGCTTGCCTTCAGGACTCTTACAGACAGCACAACTCCAGAAAAAGCAAAAGAAATTGAAAGACAGTAGCAAAAAAACCCCTTCTCTAACTTGATACTCCATCCACGATGGATGCTGGGAGTCTCTAGGAACGCATCTGGTCACTGAATGACAGCATCCCCTCCGAGAGCACCCCAGCTGACATTCCCCGCAGAAAACACTTTGATTATTCCGTACTGGCATTTTCCGCACCAGGAAAGCCAGCCTTGGTCTCCCATGTGTCTCCTACAGCACTATAACCTTTCCACCTCCAGAAAAGTCACGAGTCACTCCTCCACGAGTCACTTGTAGCCGGGCTGTCTTGTCATACGCACTACATCGGTTGTTAGCAAAAAAACACGTTCACAGTACAAAAGCACGCACTGCCCACACGAACAGCACTCCTCCAGCACATCCTGCACCTCTACAGTATGTCAGAGCTTCTATCTGAAGGCTCGCGTGCTAAATTCTTATATCCAACCACAGTACAAGATCACCTTTAAGAGCTTTTGTTACGGCACTGCCATTTCTTCAGCCATTCCATTACTTGAGGCTTCAGAGGACTCCGCAGTCCTTTGTAGTACAACCACTCAGCGAACACAGTCCAAGCTCTGGAATTGCATAACTGATCCAATACACAAAACAACTGGAAAATATTTTAACTAAAGCCTTTTATTCTATACAACTGTGAAACATCATTTACCCTTCTGGCATTGCAGACTCTTCTGTCAATCTTTCCTGAAACTGTGTTTCGGGATGGTTAGAAAGGGAAAAAAAGAAGAATTACAACCTTGGCTGATTTCAAACAAAATTACCGGGAGCAATTCCAATGTGTACAACAGGACAGCAAGACAACCAGAAAAAAAAACCCCAAACCCAAACAGTGCCTAGTGGAACAAGCGTAGACCCTTGCTATTAATAAATACAAGTCAGGACAATTTATCAATAAAAGTTACAGTTCTGTTTAACCATTTAATTCACAAATATCACTAAAAATGTGCGGTTATAGCACAATTGTGTCAAACTGAGCATATACAGAAATCGGGATGGAAAACTGAAACTGACTCTCAAAAGGGAAAAAGACACGCTAGCTTAGTTCTGAACCATATTTTTTGTTTAAGCAGTGAGTTTGTGTAGCTAGGTCAAGAGTGCAGAAGGTAATGATTTGATTATTTTTTAAAATAAAATATGATGAAAAATATTTTCCTTTTTGTTTGACCAATACAATCCCAGTAATATAATTTATTGGGACTTTCTTTAGGCCTCAACCTAAATCTTGATAGCAAGATACAGGAAGGGCAAGAGCATATGTCTCCTGAAGAAACTCGAATAATAAACTGCCCTTTGAAGGCACTTGTGCTTCTGCTTCAGACAAGAGTCATTTTTACACAATTTCTTTATGAGGATTTGTAATTTGTTCTGGCTACAAATGGTTTTCTGGGACAGCCCCACATTTTCTCATGAAAAGTTGAAATGCCTTTACCCCCTCCCCCCAATAAGTTAAACTCTATAAAAGATTACTATGAGTCTATGACAGTCACAGGTTTTTAGAAATAACAGTGAAAAGAAGATTCGCATAAATCTATAACAAAAGAACAACTGCATATAAAACTTCAGAAAAGAATAAGTATTTTTATATCATGAATATGAAATCTGCTGAGAAGTTTCTAAAGTTTAACATTAAACACATGAAGTTATTTTCAGAATGGTCTGAAGTTTTAACAAAATGTCACATAGTTTTGGAGCACAGTTACCAAAAATTAGACTAGTGTGTCTTTAGAACACCTAGGACACAGTGCAGGAAGTAGTTATATATATATTTACGAAAAAAAAATTCTTTAGGTTGCTGCAAAGCATGTTCACTCTATTATGATGCACAGCATCATCGGACTGACTGCTACAATATTTATCTAGTGTTCTTATTCTGCATGTCAACAGCTCTCTAAAGCAACAATTGCGTTGCAGTATTAAAAAACGTTAACCCCTCATTTGCAATTAAATGGGCCGATTCTTTCAAGTATGAAATACCTATTTTCTGTTGTTTTTCTTTTCCAAATTTCTTTAAGTGGTAGTAATGTTTGAGTAACCCATGAGAAAACATTGTAGGAACTTTATGAATGGAATGTACTAAAAAAATACCTCGTGTGCAGTTCTGAATTATATTGTGAACACAGCGACTAATATGGCCGAACCGATTTCGTATCAAGCATGAGCAGATGAGGATATTATGTTCTGGAAAAAGAAAAGCAAAAAAAGGAGGAAGCAAAAGTCTGCACTGGATTATCATCCATTCTCTGTACACCTCACACAACACGAACCACTCCGGGACTTCCCATCTCATTGGCTGAGACTAGGACAGACTTTAGTTTAAGTCATATAGATTTTTTTCCTCTATATTACAGGTCTATTAGTCACTTCAATTAAATGTATACTTTCCGTCCATACTGAGTCATTAGAAGTCTCATCTACCTTAAGGGTTCAGTGGGCTTCTATAGTACTACACTTGGAACCAGTACAGTATGGTCAAGTACATAAGTAACCATTTAGGTCCACCACTCCCTTCACGTTGATTTCTGCCGATAATGAAGCGTCAGATCACCACCACTCTTCCAAATGAAGTGCTTTACAGTTCGAAGGTCCATATTCGGATCCAAAACCTAAATAGTAAAAATTCATCTTTTATTCCACAAATCTGCTAGACGGTCAGAAATTCAAAGCTAAACCGCTCTGGTTGGGCAAAACAATCCCACAGGTGAACGGGCATCAAAGATGAACCATGCAAAGGCTCAGATTTTTCAACTAGCAAGTAAACCTGTTGCATTGCTGAAAGATTTTACCAGTGTAACATAGAACTTCATATTACAATCACCTCCTCAATATTTAATCTTCATGCACTTAATACACTTACTAGGCAATTCATGATTTTGGACAAATTTTAAACTCTGCTAGAAATGTAGAACTAAAACCATTCAAAAATGCTAGAAATGGAACTCTAGAGAATTGTATTAAGTCTGTTTGTTGAGTGCGAGTAATCCTACAAAGGTAACCCATCAGAAGCAAATTAAACAGGCATACTATATAAATTATTTGATCCAGCTATCTGCAGCTGTCTGAACTTGTGTCAGCAGTCAGTTAACACGACGTTAAAACATCTACTGAGTTTTAAAGGTAACATATAACCTATGGCACATTCCAAGCTCAGTATTCAGAAATTCACAACTGATTCAGTGCTAGACTTTGGTTTTGTTCAGAGGCTAAAACGCCCAAGTAACTTACCTGGTCCTGGCACAGAAGTTCAATCTTCTCCTCTGCTAGCACAGCAATGTCCTCCTCTTTTTCTTGTTCTCCCGCTTTTTCGTTATTGGAAGAGCTAGTTGTCTGAGACTCATTATCCAAGTTTATGATTTTCTCATACACATGTTCCATCACTTTTCTCACCTGAAGCATATCGCTGGCTGACAGTCGGTCTCTATATAAGGTAAGCAAAGTTTGGCAGGAAAAAACTTGAGAAACACTGTTTCTTACCTTCACAATATCCTATTTGTAGCAAACTATGCAAGTACACAGATAAGCTCTTCATATTATAAGTTTAATAGTAAATTATCAGGATCATCCCGAATACAGTGACCATAACAGTTATTTATCCAGATTCACACAGCAAAAGGGACTCGGAAAAGTCCAGAAAAGATATTCAAAAGACTGAATTAAAATCCAACCTTAGATGAAGAGTATTGTACCCAACCCTCATTCTTTCAATAGAGAAGGGATTAGTAAGAGAAGGACAGAGGATGTGGAATAATAAAAGATGTAAGCCAGAATATGCTTTTCACCCTACTACATCAACCGAAGGGCATTCTAAAGTAATAAGCAGCAGCAGTTTTTCCGCAAAGTACACAAAAAGTCTATGAAGCTCCTCTTTCACAAATTGTCTCTGATGTAAAGAATTCGACAAGACTCAGAGGAATTAGGCATTTGGGGAAAATACCCAAAACTGCTGCATATAAATGGTAAGCATATGGTCTATGACACTGACTTCATACCTGAGGACCTGCACTGATTTCTAACCTATATAGCTCCCAGCTACAGCTAATGCAATGGGCAGACCATCTTGCATTCCCTACGGTCAGGTTTTGTACCTTTTCCTTTCCAAAAGCTATTATTCATCACAGTTAGAAATAGGAAACATAATATAAATATATATCATTAGTATATTTAAATAATAATAATTAATAATTTAAAAAATCAATAGTAATAAAAACACAAATATGCATTACTTACTTCTTTAGAGTTTTTGCCCCTGATGATGAATGCGGTTGGAGGTAGAAGGGAATCTTATTGAATTTGGGCATATTTTTCTAGAAGGAAACAAATGTGAAAAGTGTTAATTTAGGATAAACCGTTATCAGCTCCTATCTGCACCAGCTGGTATGTGAAGTATATTCAGCTCCTAATTATCAAAAACCAGGAGAGATTCTTAATCAACATAAGCACCACAGCCAACTTCCAAATTACTCATACTCCTGAGATGCTTCAATTTAGATGATGCACATATTATATCTAGCTTTTGAATATAAATTATCATTTATTTCAAAGGAAATTAGATAGTATCAAATGACTGCAGCAATATGAAGAGTATTCTCTGTTCCTGAGCTCTGCACTTGAAAAGGATACCAATTATGCACAGTGCTTTGAATTCTTTTTCTAAGACTTTCTGTCAAAAGAAAGTGAGCAGAAATACCTTAACTGGACACATCAAAAAAAATAATGAATCTCAAAGGGTCTTGAATACAGACCTTGAGAACACTTATTTTAAGTACAAACAGAGCAAAAATTTAAATTATCATTTCAGGTCCTGTATAGTTAAAAAACCCTGTAGTTCACTTTGAAAAAAAAAACAAACCAACAATAAAAAAGCAAAATCTGTACACATGATACTTACATCCACAGTGATGTCAATTACCCATTGTGGCACAGTTTCATTAAGAAGCATAGATTCAGTTTCACCACCCGAATCCCGACATAATAACCTAAGACACAGAGAAATAACCTTTGTGAATGAAAACAATTATTGTAATGTCCATTAAAAAGCTTTCAGGAGAGGACCTGCACTTTTAATGGGCAGGGAGCCTGAACTTGGTTAGCTGGGCCTTCGCATCATCAAACTCATTGGGGAAGTGATCACGTATTTTCCGTAAAGACCAGAAAAAGTTGCTGCAGGAAGAAGACAGATCCCTAGAGCAGAAACAGGGAGAAGTATCTCAGGAGACTATAGGCTGTGGCACAGAGAAATTAAAAAACTACTTTGTGTGTTGAAATACAAAACTGTCAGGAGAGGGGGAAAAGCATCTGGCGTAAAGCAACTCTTTTCTGCTTGGGAAAATGAGCTTGGCATGTAAAGCGTCCGCTAAGCTCTCACCAAATGGAAAGAATGAAAACAATGTAAGCAACACACACATGGTGAAACAAAGCTATAAACAATTTTATAAATTCCAATCCAGTATTTTGTCGTATCTTTTAGGTCCCATAAGTATGGCTTGCTCCCTCCAACGGTGTCTTTTCAGTGGTGTCTTGAAAATAAGCTACATAAGATGTGAGGTCCACCAGTACAGAATGGAGGCAAATATTAAGCCCCAGCTACAAGGTAAATACATTGATACTGCAGAAAAAAATTATCAGTTTTCAAAGCTGAGAAAAGGTTACCCCGTTTTACTGAACAATTCATGTACTGAAAGTTACATAAACTTTGGGTCTATTTAACCTGGGGAAAAAAACCCAGCAAATTAAACACTTTCCACCCCCAAATTAAAATCAACTATGTTAGCAAATATGAAATGCTTCACGGTATTTGGAAGCTTGGCATTTTATTTGCAGCACTATCGAACTGTCTTTGTCGTATCATATATCACAGTTAGGCTTTTCAACGTAGAATGAGAAGAAATAGAAGGGTAATCAGTATATACACATTACAGTACAGAACCTGTGCTCCTACCTGCCAGAGCTGAGGACTTTCTAATGGCTCATCAACCCTAATTTTAGGAGCAGAAACCAGCTCTCCAGTGAGGAGGATCTGCTGTCTGAGCCATTAAAGCTCCAAGGCCAGCACAACAGACTCGTAAGCGAAGTTCTACAACAATCTGAAGTAGCACAATTTAATTCTAAAACTAAGTTCAGTTAGTCCGTTTGCAGGAAGAGGGCACCCAAAAAGATCTCAAAGCTATGACATACAACTAAGAACAATATAGAAACCCTTACCGTTGTAAAACCCCACACCTTGGTGATGTTAAAACTCACATACTCAGTTGGCCAATGCAAGATTATCATTAACAGCTGCTTATTTTGCCTGTCAAGGCTTTGTCTTGAATATACAGTACAGAACGGATACAAGATTACCTTTTGATAACATTTCTGCTTTCACAAAGGAAGTGACTGTTTAACCACTGAATTCACACTCTTGAATTTTTATACCTGAACAAAGTGCGTCCTCCAGCCTCACCAAAAATAACTGGTGTATGTGGTGGCACTTGAAAATATCCATTTCCTTTCTGAACTCTGTTCTCCTGCTCACCATTCACTGTTGGAAAAAAATAAACACAACAGTAGAGACTTCACCAGGCCTTAAAATTGGGTATACATAGACCAAAAATTGTCTCTCACCTACAGCTAATGTATTTCATAAATCAATAAAATCATAAGCTTCGTAAAAACCAGGAAAATCCCCATTTCCAACACATAGCAAGTATATAAAAAGGAACACCAGAGAGTAACTAGATCAATACAGGTTTGTGGAAGGCCTATTCCAAAAGCCTTTAAAAAAGGGAAATAGAGCTCATGAGCCAAAACACGATAACTACTTTTCTCCAGTTCCATAACAGAATTCTGAGGATTTATGAAACTGAACAATACTAATATCAGAAACCAACTGAAGAGATTCCGCTGAGACAAGACCATTTCGCCCCCTACACTGACAGTACAGAACTCTGAAGGATGTTAGCTTTGCTTTTCTACCTGGATTTGCCAGATGTCAAATTAGTGTACTAATAAAGCTCAGACTCACATTTCCTTGAAGTTACTGCATTCTAAATTCAATTTATTTTTAGCTAGTTAGAGCAGCATGGTCTTCAAACACTGAAGAACCTGATTTCTCATCAGATAGATATAAGATTAAAGAAAAATCAGTATTACTTATGAGCCTCTTTGACAGTGCAGCTTTTAGTCAGATATCTTGAAACACAATACAGAAGTATTTAGATAACCTTTGTTTCACTTAAGAAAGATCATCTCGATTACACTGCAGCATCTAATTACTGTATTTGAACAGGATGCTGAATTCAAGCAACAAAAGAAATTTAAATGGCACAGTCTCATGAGATGAATAATTCCTTAGCTTTCTGAGCAGTAGCACATGCCGTGAAAGAAAGGTCAAAAATTGTATCAAGCAAAGAAACCCAAAAAGAAAACCTATTCTCTATTAGAAAGGATGAATATGATACTGAAGTTAGAGCAAGGGAAAAATCCTACAGTTTGAACAATTTCTTCGTAACAGTTTTGTTAACAACTGAGAGGAACAATCCTGCACATATACACACACATCATATATATGTACATTTAAGTTCTTGTTTCTTTACACAAATGTCAGTGTCCAACAGGTACCCTTTATCTTCTTAAGTCACCGTTCAGTGTCAGTTTCTTAATTGTTACTTCTGAAAGGGAAATCAAAGACTGATTCTGTAGTGAATATTCTAAACCCTCCACTAATCCATAACTATTCACAGAAACAAGTAGTGCAGCATCACTGTTCCAGCAGCACAAAAGCCCGAGTTATACTTCTCATCTATTGTCTGGCTCTCAAGCTGTGGACTGCCAATACACAAAAGTACGAGAATCAGCAACTTTATCCAGAAAAGCCTACCAAGTGCTGTAACCCTCCACGGAGGCCACTTTTGAAAGATGAAAGTAGCTAACTCTTGGCACAATCTTTGTCACAAAAATGGCAAGATATTGCTGAACTTACAGTTTTCTTAATCGCATTATCTGTAGAAAGTGATTTCTTAATCACCAAAGACAAGACTTTTCAGTGAACTCTGATCTGTGTTGAATTCATTTCAACATAATCCACAAATTTAGGAGTTATACAGGCTCTTCTATTCTCCCAAATTCAGCCACTATCTTACATTTTACATGGCTGTGCTTTTTATCTCATGCCTGGTTAGGCTTAGCATCATTACCTTAAAAACCCTCTCTAAGATGGTTTCATACAGACCTACCCCATGTATTCTAGTAGCCATATATTTTTTCCAATAAATCTTTCTTTTATTTTATAATGTTCATAATACCTAGAAACAAACTGGAATTAGGCCAAGAGAATATTGGCTAATGTTGAATAACTGAACTATTGCTCTTTGCTGTCATTATCTAGGCTGCTTCTTTTCCAAGTCAAGCCTTAGTTTTGCCAGTAATTGTTTTTCCATCAAGGCATCATGTTTCTGTAACTTCAGAATCATCTATTCACCTACTTTTTTTACGGACTAGAGTTCTTAAGACTTTTGCTGGTACTTTCAGAAGAATGAAGCTACTCAGCAAATTTTGGTGTAAAGCAAATTTAAAAAACATCAAAAAACATCAGTCTATAATGCATACAGAGACAGGTATAAGACAGCAAGTCAAGTTATATCTGTCAAAGAAACAGAAATATAAACAAACAGAATATATGAAAAAATCCTAACAAAGGAAAATATTAAAATACTAACCATGATTTATTTCGTTTTCTTCTTCATCCATTGGATTGATATGTGTTCTAGGCCAATACTCCAGAAGTGCCTGTAGCAGAAGCCCTCCAAGGTTTACTGTCAAGACAGAGATGTAGAACTTCAGTTACATAAAAACCGTTGGCATCATAATATTCTACATTTGATCCACAGCTGAAAACTTTCCCAAAAAGTTTGAGTAGTTCTGTTCCCAAACTAAACTATTCATGGGCACAGAAATCTGCTTATCACAGAGCTGTATGTTACAATCTTTCAGGAAGAGCCGATTTTAAAATCACTACTGTTGGATGACTCACATGCTGTAACATTCTCTAGATTAGGTAATAGTTCCAAGTTTAGGAATATTACTTTTTTCCATTTGATCCTTGAAGGTTTAAAAGCAAGTTAAATAGAAAACCTGAACATGACTGAAGTGTTTTGGAAAAAAGCAAAGCATTCTCATTGGAGAATTCCTGCAGAATTTAGTCTCAAGAAAATAAGCCTTAAAATCCAACCAGCTACTCACATATGTGGCACTGGAATACTTTGAAACAAATACTGGAATTTATTCTGCTTTTCTGCCTCAATAAAACATTAATATTAGTTAAAACTTACATTTTGGATCAGAACCATCTGGACTGCTAAATCCAGCATCCTTTGCTGAAACCCAGGCTGCAAAGCAGTCACTTTCATCCAAAGTAATTGTCAACATCTGTTGGAAAAAGACCACCAGGAAGAGGAATGCAATAGTTGTTTTGTATTAAACAAGTCTATAAATTCATTTTGTTCATACTTAGCTGGGAATACAAAACAAAGAATTTCTAAATGCATGATAGCAGACTTTGTTTACCAAACTGTATTAATTCATAATTGGTATTGGTGGATTTAAATTGACCATACCATGAGGAAAAAAAAATTTTAAAATAACCTGTTATTCAGATTATTAAGAACTGAGGTAAAATTTGCTGGTTTGCTTCAAAATAAATCTAACCCATCAGATAAATGATGATCGTTCCTCAAAACTTATAACACAACAAAACCTTTGTGAACAAACAGTATATTAAAATGTATGAAACATGACATTAGAACAACAGATTTAGGAGTTGTATCTCACCCCAGTTTTTAAGTCTACTGAGAACCAGTTGGGCACATACACCATTTTAAATCTCTTCTTAATTTCTTCTTCAAAGTCTACTTTCCCAAGGTCTTCAACTTTACATGCCTGTACACCAAAAGAAACACACAAGTTTTTAAATTCTGAGCACTGAGTCATATCAACACCTCAAATCTTTTACTTGACTTTCATACACGCTTGGAATGATTATGACTTATGATTTCTCCACGAGTACTATAGTCCAGAAACACACAAGTTAAAGGTTAAAATTTTTCTCAAAAAACTGAACAATAGTTTACGTGGTAAGTAAATTTTATGTTTTATTTATTATTTATTTCTGAGGTAGTGGCATCAAGCCTGTGGAGAGGTATGGAAGTATTACTTCATATCAATAAAGAACACTCCCTATCACTGAGCAGACAGTTGTCTTCTAGCGTCCTCTGTCATTCTTCTCTTCATCAGTATCAACATTTCAGTACAACTCTCCATCAAACACCAATATTTGCTGCAAATCTAGCAACAAATTCAGCTCAACTGCTGCAATGGGAACAGCAGCGAGTGAATTTGTGTGCAGATTCTTTTTTCCTGTTTTAGTTTATCTACCTGCTTTATTTTATACTTTTATTTTTACAGTTCCTCAAATTAGTCCGTTAACATCCCAATTCTTGTCATCCACTTGCAGAGTCATCCTGAAACACGTGGTTTGAGCAAACTCTAAGGATTGTAACCTTTCAAGAGTCATTTCCCCCAAATCCAAGAAGAGTTACAGGAAGCAAGGCCTGAAGGGTGTAGCTGCAGGTAAGAAAACCTCCCTCTCTTCTTCCAGCATCCTCAGTAAAGTGTCTCAGCTTTACAGCACAGTGAGCCTACACATAGGATGACACTTTGAGCTGGCAAGTAAACCCATCTCTACAGTGAATATGTATTTAAACATATCTAAGAGATGCTTCTGAAACCCTTACTAACAAAAGAGAAAAAGAACTGAATGAAGGTACAAATTAACACTAGCCTTTGACTTTGGTCCTGAGATCTAACACTGTACTTAAATATATACCAACTGTAAATGAAAGAAAGAAAAGCTATTTGCTTTTCCACAGAAGTCATCTTGATCATTTTTAGTACAAATCTACATTTTCCAACTTAATTCCCTTCTTTCTTACTTCAGTCAGTGACTCAGTAAGTTAGCTGGGCGTGCTTTAATTCACTACTGTCTTGGCTGAAGCACTGCATAGTTCAAGATGAAAAAAAGATTTCAGATTTCAAACAGGATTTTACAAGAGAAGAAACTGCTGACCATCGCACTGATCTGGGATCCCGGTCCTTTCTCTCTGCACTCTTCTCCCTCTCCTCTGACCAATCACCGGGTAAAGCAAGATGAAGAAATGCCATGCCAAGTCTCTCTCGTCTCACAGGAGCAAGTAACACTAGGTGGGAGCCGTGCCTCCTCCTGCTAACTCTCCTTCCAGTCCTGCCTTCCTGCCAACTAACAAGCGCAGCGGTGAGTTCACGCTCTCAGGCTGCTGCACCGACTCCTAGTCGGCACACTCGCTTGGGGTCTGTGGGTTCGCAGCAGGACCTGAAGCACAGGTTTCCCTTTTGCAGGCTGAGCTTTCTTATGCCATTCCATACGGCATTGGGCAGACAGGCTCACGGGCCTCTAAGAGCCCTCTTCGAAATGAAACCCTATCAAAATAAACACTACTATCTTCAGGAGAGAATTTAAGTGTCTGAATTTAAGGTGAATGAAGATGTCAATTCCCAGCCTCAAATCAGACTAAGATGCAGAAAAGCTCAGAAATACCCCCTCCCCTTTCAAAAAGCAATCTTT
>SAYO01012091.1:38108-50636 GCA_004023745.1 Recurvirostra avosetta | reverse complement strand
GCACACTGCTGGCTCATATTCAGCCGGCTGTCCACCAACACCCTCAGGTCCTTCTCCACCGGGCTGCTTTCCAGCCACCCTTCCCCAAGCCTCTAGTGCCGCATGGGGTTGTTATGACCCAAGCGCAGGACCCGGCACTTGGCCTTGTTGAAGCTCATACCAAGGCTCTTTAAAGGCTGGGGACTTAAGCGTATGGGTAAAGCCCAGACTAATACAGACCTTGACCAAATCTGGAAAATAATACAACTGTAGACTGAAACCAGTAAAAAGACAGAAATGCAGTGAAGTGTAGCACAAGTGAAACCTGGGGAGTTCCCAGGTAGCTCATTTGGACCTCTGGAGGCAGCCCGCATCATCAACTCCAAGTGGCACCTCAGTGACAGTATGCTGACCTTGAAAAATATATATAAACCAGTAGGCTGAACTAGGGGCTAAATTGAAAGGTGGTTTTTGAAAAGCTAGTTAAAATAAGGCCCAGTTTTGAGGAAAGTATGAAAAACGTGAAAACTCAGAAATTCTTCCATCAGTGGAATGATGGTAACCACATTTGAGCAAGGTAGAGGTTTTCAAATATAATTAAGCTCCTGTAAGTTTTATGGAATTAAATGTCTGAGTAGAGGACAGAGACCATAAAAGTTATCTGCCTGAGGGAAAACTTGAATCGTGTGCTGATAACTTACTGTGTGCCAGGGAATCCACATGAGAAAGACCTTATATATGTCCCAGCTGAAGGAAAAGCCCTGTCCTTCCTTGGACCTAAACTCAGTTGACCACAAAATGCAAATCTGAAGGAAAGAAAATCAACGAGGCAAAACATTTCAAAACAATTCAAGGTAATTCTGGGTGTACATTATTTAACAAGCAACTTGATGAGCAATTTCAAAATATTTTGTCATGTGGATTTGATGCAATCTGAAAAAATAAACATGAGTTGATTAAAAAAACTATGCTTACATAAATAAAAGATTATTTTTTTTGTTATTGATTTTTCTCCCTGTTTCCTCAAGTATCTGTGCTTTGGGAAGACAGTGCATTTGACTAATGGTGAGTAAAGTCTCCTGATGGGCAGCGTTGTAGACCTGACAGAATATGCTGGGTATATGGATAGCAAGACATTGCATTCTTTGGTGAAGCCCGGCACACCTTTAATTGATACAACATCTGTCCCCATGAATGGAAGATTTGACTGAATAGTGAAACTGTGCTGAACATTTCTGGTAGCATTTTGTGTACTACATTATATATTCAGGACTTGCTAAGTCTGTGCTAAATTTCTGCACATATAAATCCTATCCAAAGCTGCTGTGTGTGGTACTAAAGTAAATGCATAATCTATACAGCAAGTGCAGTGATTCCACCAAGCTTTATTACCCAGTTCTTCATATATACAAAAATTCTTACCACTTCCAGGGAAAACATTGGACTTACTGTGCAGGCCCTGTAAGGTGCTAGGCATCTCTCATACTCAAGGTAGATGGTCGTCTGTGAAAGCAAGATGTAATGGAAATACTTTTTTTTTAATTTGGTATGAGGAATACTTAATTTCCCTGTCTTTTTGCGTATTTGAAGATTTTTTTTTTTCTGGTTTATTTCATAGTTTTGTAACTACAATATTGCATGGGCATTGGTTGCTGTAGCATATTTCAGAGCAAGGGTTTATTAAAATTCTATTCAGCTTTCACAGAAGTTAATGTAAGGACTCACTGTACTGTGAACTGTGTCTGATTCTGCTTTACAGGTAGCAGTCTTAGTAGCCAGACAGGCAAAGCTCTTTAATATCAAAATTTTTAAATCAAAGTGAATCATACCTTACTGATGAAGTAAAGGTATTTTGAAACCATGTTTTCAAACACTGGAGCTAGTCGAAACTTTTTTTATATAGAGCTTCTTGGGTGCACAGAATAATCTGGCCATCAGTAATCTAGACAAGGTATTTTTTTTGCCACTGCTAATCAGATTTCTTGTATTAGACTTTATTTACTGCTCCATGTAGTTCTCCAGGTTTTTCGCCTCTTCTACTAACATTACTCATTTTCTTTGTCTCTGCACAAAAAGAGCATTCTGCTGCCACAGTAGAGTCTCATTAAAGAATTTTATTTCAAACCCATCTCTAGAAATACCTCTAAAAATAGCTAGACTTTAATGTCATTTTTTTAAAAGTCTTCTTTCTGAAAACTACCTAGATACTACTGTGATGGAAATATAGGTAAAAAGGAAGGAATAGAAAAATAACATGAGTGGGGTTGTTATTGATGTTTCAGTTAATGCATTTCATTATCTTCAATTGAAAACCCTGTTGTAATCTGATACACTTACTATTCTGGAAGGTGTCCTCACAGCATTTTATTTAGCTGGTACTTTCAGATTTTCTCGGTGTTATTTTAAACCCTATCTGAGAATTAACTTCTACCTGTTGTTTTTCAAAGGCAGTCCTTCATCATAGATCTCCTAACTATGTGTAAACATCAATTTTATAAGAGTCTACTGCACTGACAGCTGGTTGTGTTGTAGGTGTTCCAGTGAATGGTATCTCATTTCAGTCAGGTGTAGAAATCTTGCTGTGATTAGTTGTTCCCTTATACGTGTGAAGTCCTTCATAAAGGACAGCACTCTTCAAAGATGTAAATAATATGTAATTAAAAAGCATAATCAGTTTTCTTTAGTGATTGAAGAACATCTAATAACCATACATGAGTAATTCCACAAAGTGCTAAGGCATATTGAATCAAAATCAAGTGCCTCAAAAATTTTTAAATAGTTATTATTAAGAACTGAACACAACACTTTGAACTGAACTTACTAATAATATATAGGCATACAAGGAGTGAATGGATGAATAGAAACAAGTGTTAAGAGTAGGAAGGAAGTGAGCTGATGCAGTACTTTAGTAGGGAAGGGGATGAGCCCATTCTAGGCAGTTAGAGACTAGTTTTAGAGCAGTTTCAGACTGCCAGAAGTTAGATTACAAATAGTTTCGTTTTCAGGATCAGGAGAGCAGAATGGTGGGTTCTCCCTCGCTTCTTTTTTCGTTCCATCTTTTGATCTGTCTCTTAAATTTTCCCCTACCAGTATCAAAGAACAGGTATTTAAAAATATCTTATCTCTGACTATAGAGTTAATACAGTTATACTCAGCTGGTTCTGAAATAAAATATTTGTCCTTAAATAATAATTCAGTAATATGCTAGAAATTCAAAGCCTTGATTAAATTTTATGAAATGTGTTGAATTAGCCAATAGTGGATGCCACTTAGAGTGGGGAGAACCCTTGCAAATGGATTCTCCCACTACACTCACACAGTTTGCAGGTATATATTGTATGTTTCAAATAACAGAGAAGAGATAAAACGAGAAAACATTTTTCAGATGTTTCAAACATGGCTATAACAAGGAAATAACTTAGGTTGTAACCTGTTTTTCAGGGACCTTCTATATATTCTCTTTTTGAAGGAGTTATAAGTGCTTATTTCTGGAGGCAGAGTGGCTATTATTCATGTGTTGCTTTGTTAGATATAATTAACCTCAAAGAGAAGTAGGATATTATGTTAACCCAAGCAGAGTATCATACTAATATGGCTACATTCTTTCTGGTACCTGAGCCATCTGTCTAGAAGTTGTGAACATGCCTTTGCCGAAACAGATCATTCATTCTGATAATGTCAGGAAACCAAACAATATAATAAAATGACAGCATACACTGAATAGTTTCCATCTGTCCATACCTTCTGTATTTGTGTTCAGTAGTGTGTTATTCCCTCAATCTTACTGTAAAATAAACAGGAATACATCTAATCCTTTCACTCTCCTTATTTTCCATCTTTGCTTTTGCTGCACCTTATAACGTTTTTCTTGGCTGTTTTTAGTAATGGTAGACAAATAATGATTGTATCCATAGTATTTGGAAGAATACAGAAAGCTTCCTCAACACAGCTCTCCAAAAATAGATCAGGAAAAATATTTGTTATGGAACTAGAAATCAGTTCTGGAGGATTTACAACTTTTTAGGTTAAAAGAACAGTTGAAACAAGAAGTTTTTACCATGTCAATAATAGCATTTGAAGCCAAAACTTGTAGAATTATTGTTCCCCACTAGTCTATTGAAAATGGTTTGTTAATAACAATGACATTATTAAATTGAATTATTACTCTGGTGTTATTTCTAAAAATGGTAAGAGTCTTCTGTATGTAACAGCTGATAGATTTTTTTCAGCAGCTGGCTTTCTTAATGAGCAAAACCAGAAACTTTCAGATTTGGTTTTAGCATGTAGTAAGAATTACAGAATAGCTGGCCTTAGAAAACCAGATTGAATGGATGTATCATGAATTGATTCTGTTTAAAATAAATAGATGGACAACTTAAGTATTTAAGTTTCTAAATTTCAAAAGGACAAATTGTAATTTCTTGAAGATATTTAATGATTTTGGCTGAAGCATGCTTTGAGTTCCTTTCAAGTGCAGAATAGTCTGAACCCTAACCATTGAAGCCAGATTGTCAGGAAAGTAAAGCAACCTTAAGGAAGGGAGCAAAAGTATAGCTTAGACATTTTAGATATAAATAAGAATTCCCCAAAAGAAAACCTGCTTTATATCTTGAAAATTGGTCTGAAAAGGTGCTACAACAAGTGTCAAAAGGTCCTTTAACCCTGCATATAGAAAGATTAAAGGAAGAGAAGCAAGCCCAGGGAAAAGATGGCAAAAAAATTATATTTCACTCTCTCCACCAGGTAAATGGAAATGAATTCCCACTTTCAGTAATGATGATTTCAGAGAAGGCAGAATGGCTAATGAGAATGGGGATGTATGTAGACAGAAGTTACTTCGATCAAGGGGGAAGCAAATTTTGAGAGGAGATCATGAAGTGATCATGAGATACCTGACAGGAATTCTAGGGCAGAAGCTATCTGTCTTGCTGGGTGATAGTGTTGAAATGCAAAATACAAACAAAAAAAAAAATTTTTTTCTATTTAAAAAGGCAAAAAGCTATAGGTTTATTAACTTAACATCAGTGGTATTCAAGGTTTTTGAATAAATTCTTAAAGAAAAAATAAGTGAAAGTTGAAAACGGAGATAAGATGGAATGCAAGATAGGTTTACAGAAGATAGTGGGTATATTGAACTATTACCTATTATTTTGAAAAATAACTGATTTGTTGGAGAAAGAAAATTCCATGCTTCTAATCCATTTACAGTTTAGTAAAACTTTATATTAATAACACAGGAAAACGAAGCTGAATGATAATACCACAAAAATTTGTTCTTGGATAAATACTTTGACTAGTAATTGTAGTATGGGAATTAGGAGAGAGTTAATTAAATTTGCTGATGGCAAAATATCTGGAGGCATTGTCAATACAGCAGAAGATAAGAAATTCCTACAGGGAGAGGCCAGAGGACCTTGAGGACTGGCATAACAGAAACAGGATGAAATTTAGTGGTGCAAAGTATAAGGTCATGTACTTGGGGAGTAAGTACAAGTTAATGCTGTTTCAGAAACTTGTGGCTTATTAGATGGAAATGACTGAGAAGGAAAAAGAAATGGTTGTTTTAGTTGATCACAGGATTACTGTGAGCTGCTAATGGGCTTGAATGAAATAAAGATAGTTTTAGGTTCTGTCTGGGCGTTGCTCTCAGCTGAAATTGGTATTATAAAACATTATAAAAATTATAAACTCATCTGTTGTGCTGTATGTTTAACTTCAGTTACTCTCACTCAAAAAAAAAAAAAGAATTTTTAAAAAAAAGAGAATAAAAAAAAAGTAGAATTGTTACGGTGATTGGGAAAAGCCTATCTTATGAGAAGAGACCAGAAGAATTCATCTTGTTTAGCGTAGGAATAAAACAAAGCCTGAAAGGAAATATAATTTATCTCTCTTAATACATTGGGGGAGAAAAAGTTTGAAATGCCAGGGAACGAAAGAGCTATTTAAACTAAACTAAAATGTTGGCACTGGAATTAAAAGTTGTAAACTGAACTTGGATAAACTTGCACTAGAACCAGAGGAGAAGTGAGATGCTGAAATGGCTTTCCAAAAGCAACAACAGTATCCTGAAGCCAGTTGGTTTTAAGGTAAAACTATATAAATTTAGTAAAAGGCATTGCATGATGTTTGATACCTGTGATAATGAGTTACTGAACTTAATGACCCAGAAGGTCGCTTGCCCTCCTATTTCATACATCATTATTATTCATTTTGTCTTATCCATGACTGTAGTGAAAGATGGGTATTTGGAGTTAATGCCTTTGTTGATAAATATATATATGTGTATATATATATATCAGATTTTGCAAGGCTGCTTGGAGGGTCAGGAAATTAGAGCGGAGATTGCACAAGAATGCATAGTTTCCCTTGTAAAACAGGACCCTCATCTTCATATTGTGTGTGAGAGACATTTTCACTTTTGCCCTAGGTAAAGAGTCCTAAAAGCCTGGGATCTGATTCTGAGAAAATGCCATCCTCAAAATCCTTCAGATTTCATTCTTGCAAAATCTGGGTCCCAAGTTCTATTTTCATGTGAAGTTTGGCTAAGAATTTATCAGTCTTTTATGTCTTTCCCAAAACACATCAGAGAGATACATCACCTTCACAGCAGAGGAAACGGAGGGAAGAAAATACAGGAAGTTTATCAAGAATTAGGCTAACAATTCACAATGCTATCTAGCGTTTACCTCTTATTGTTTGGAGTCCTTAGACTCTAGTGTACCCTGGGGAATGCCTGTCTTAGGACAAGCTTTCAAAAGAAAATGAGGAAGTAATTTGGTTTAGTTAGGGGAAGAGGGCTGAGAATTTGCGGGTGAGATTGTGTGCGTGATCACACTTCATACGTGTGAGAAAGAGGGCAGGAGCGTTTGCTACGGTTGGACTGTGAAGAGGAACAGGTAGAGAAAGTCTGGGATAAGCAGTCATTGGTATGGACTAAGATTGTTCCCTGCTAAAACTTCCTTAATGATGGCAGACATTGTATTTTTTTTTGCCCAAAGTCTGAACGTGGAACTTTTGTGCTTCCATGGTTCAAACCTGATACTGCTACTCAGAAGTATTATTGTTAGTAACGCTGAGCAGTGCCCATGGGCTTCAAGTAGTTTGTGTCCACTTTGTAATGAGCATTAGACATTAGGAATTGTGATGGGATGAGACCAACAAATGATTAAATCCCCTTGGTTGCTTTTGGTTTTTTTTCCCCCTGGGACTGGAGATGTGAGTTGTCATAGTCATTTATTGTATATCAGTCTAAAAGCTACATTCTTATCCAATAAAAAGAACCAGGAAGTGATTATTAAGCTGGGGAACAGAGGGAATGAGAGGTCCTATCCTGAACACAAAGCAGAGAAGGAGAGTGGAGACAGATAGCACTGCTCTGAGCAGCCTCAGAGGGTGAAAACTTGGTCCCTGCTCTTGCAACGTATCTTCAGAGCTGAGCTCTAATGGATTAAAGTGGGAGGATGCTGCAAGGTTAGTCATTTATTTCACCTTCATAGCCAGGCTTTGCCTTGAAGCAGAGAAACACTCTGGTGGTTAAAAATGCTATTTTTAATGAGAAACAATTTAAGATTATCCATAGCTTTAGATTTTTGCCTTTTCCTTGGTAATCTTGTTTCCAACTTTGTTACCGAGAGCCTAATCTTTTGCTTTCCTAGGTGAAATTTGTTTTCATTTGGAAGTCATCTGGTGTTAAAAATGAACAGAACTGACAGACAGGCTTCTCCAGAGAAGATGTATCCTAGGAAAGCAGCATGTAAGAAGCTGCCAAGCAGCAGGGATCTGCAACCTGAGAGAAGGTTGGGATTTTCTGGAGCTGTGCATGAGTCCTGCCAATTGGAGGGGTGCAGCTGGTATCAGCTGCTAACTGGTAGGAAAATGTCCTGGCAGGCAAGGTACAGGTGGAGTAAAGCAGAGAGCCCTGGGCAATCCCCCAGATTGCTACATGCTTCTGAGCACTTCCAGCTTTAGAAAAGCACTTTTTACACAATCTTTACAAGTGACTGGTGTTCGGGAGCCATGGTACGAGTTGAAGCATATGTGCTATTAAATGGTCCATATTACTTACCTTCCAGTGGCTGAAAGTGCAGTCGTTTGGAAAAAGAACAAACGTTTTTGAAAGTGCCATTTTACATATTTGTGCTGAAAGCTTGCCCTAGTGAAATAGATGAGTTTCGAGTATTAACATTGTTCTTAACTTCCCGTGCCCTTGTTCTCAACCCCACGCATCTTCATGAACTTGGTTCAAGTTTATTATTTTACTTTCATGTTAGAAAAATGAGCTAATACGTAGTAAAGAGTTTGAGGTGAACATTTCTGTGATTATGATAAAATGAAGACTGTGCAGAACTCATCTACAAATGTGTTGAGTTTTCATTTCCTTTTTCCTAAACCAGAAGACCATTCTGCTTTTTTTTCAGAAATATTATCTTCACTTCTGTTTCATTTTTTTATACCCAACTGCTCAACAGCCTTTATCTCCATATTAGGACTAAGGCCAGTAGTTCTGGGTTTGTGTAGGCACTGATATCTTGGCCCATATTGGTGTTCTACCCCGAATGTGCCTCAAAGCCTCAGGAGGATTCTCAGGAGACAAAGCTGTAGCACATGTAAGGTTTGCATATGTTCCATACAGGGTTGTGGAAACCTGTCCTTTGGTCAAGTGTGCCTGTTAAAGCATGTCCATGCAGTCACAAGTGGGGAAGAGGATAGACCATCTGTATAGTCAGTGTCTTAAGTAGAGGTTTGTACTGGGGAAAAAAATAAAGCTAACCTTGATTATAGAATTATAGTTTTATATGAGAAAATCTAATATTAATGTGCTTTTTTTAGGTTAATTTTGTCTGAGTGACTCAGACAGTTCCCAATTGTGATTGGCAATCAATAGCAATAATATGAGCACTAAGTCATGTTTCTTCATCAAAATGACAAGCCTCAGAGCAGACAGCATAATTGTTTGCTTTTCTGCACAGATAGAGACACAATTGCTCTGCTTTTTTCTAAAGAATGAGTTCATGGGGGTGAAGAAGTACTGTAAAGTACTAGAGACAAAGACTTATCTAAGAATAGGGAAGTGCAAATATAAAACAGAATGGACATTTAAAAAGTCACACTAAACATTTGCAGCAGTAGCTAATGACAGGTATTTTGTAAATACCATTTAGAAATTTGAAACGCAGTGGAACTTCTACATGGCATCTCAGAGAGGCTTGTTAACGTGAAAGTAGAACAGTGTTAGGTACATATGTACATGGTCTTTTAGGAAGAGAAACAAGGATTTTAGAGTTTATGCAAGTAATATAACCTATGTAGCTGCTATTTCTAAACAGTGTCTAACCTTAAACCTTAAAGCCAAAACGAAGTCTCTAATAATTTTTTTTTCTTCCCAACGTGGCATATGATTTTCCCTGTTTTCTTATCTCCGTAACAAAGAATTAAGTATCACTATTTTCTTTCAATTTTGATTAGAAAAGTTATATATTTCTAACTAGCATCTGATTTTTTTTCTGTGTTCCAAATGGTATGCATCTTTTGTCTCAGTTTTATGTGTTACTTAATATCTGCAATATCAACAGTTCCTTCACTACCAGTGCGATTAAGAGATAAGCCACAAAAGTTAGTTATTTTGAGAGCACCTGATGTCAGAGGGATGAAAGCTACAGAAGTGCTGTTGAAAGTTATCTTGTTTCTCACTATGAAATTTCAAGATTGTCGGGAGGAGGAGTGAGGCAAGGAGATTTAATCGTTTTGAGACGGAACTGGCATCCCTTAAGAGAACACGTGGTGTATAATTGCTGTGCAACACCGGTACTATGCTTGATGTTGCATCCTGTTCCTTGTTCATGATCATCTAACTCACATTTCAAGTATATCAGTTAATGTGTGGACAGGAGTTTTATCTAACATTTATGCATTTTGGAAAACCTGGACCTCAGTAAAGCCCAACCTGCGATCCGCTAGGCTAACATGATTCAGATAGTCTGCATTTATTTGTGCGTTTTTTTCCTTTTTGTTCCAAATCAAGTGCTCTTGTGTAAAACTGTGTTATGTATCAAGAAGGTTGCTCATGTACAACCACCATGAACCATGGCAAAATGAAACAAAGCAAATACACTGTCTCTGGTCAGTCTGTTTTGAAAAGCTGGTAACAGTCCTATTTTACACACACATCAACCTTCATAATTCTAAGGAAATATGTGTATGTTTAGTTGTTGTTATAAAATTCATGTTTCTTTTTTCTTTCCCATTTCCATCTTCCAAAGATTAAGGTAAGAGTTGAGATTTTCTACTCCTGTTCTATGTAAAAAAAATTAAGAGTCTTTACTGTGAGGAAAAACTATGGTTGAAGAGCTAACAGGAATGCCAACAGAGGAAAATGGGGGAAGAGAATTTTTAATCAGAATATGTTAAACTATGTTTTAAGTATGCTTTCACTACCTACCTCTGTGATTAATCCTTATTTGAATAGAAGACAAATTTGTGAAAGAGTTAACCATCTCAATATTTAAATTATACTTCTAAGTTAAAGATACAAACACATCGTACATGGTCTTTTAAAGTTAGAACAAACTATATTTCACAATAGAACTGTATATAACCAGTGTTAGTGCAATGGTCTACATTCTTCTTCCATGTGACACATTAAAACATGTAGAGTTAAGCAAGGGATATATTTGACCCCATTTTTCCTGTTTTTATTGTCATCCAATTTTAATTTTACAGTTTTCCCTGAGCAGAGGAGAGGGGGAAACATTACGCTGCCCAAATGAAACACAGCGTATGATGTGAGGAATTCCTACTGCATGTTGTGTAGTAATGAGAGCATGTTTATCATTATGGATTCCCCTGCTGCAAGTTGTTTATTCGGGTTGAGTAGCAACCACGTTTTCTATTTGAGTACTAACATACTGTATTGTAAGTAGTTATGCATTTCTCTGGTGACCCATATCTCTGAGCAATTGGAGGACAATTCAAAATGAAGAAAAAGAAGCGGCATTAGAGGAGGACTAGAGAGGTAGCTTAACCCCCTCTACCCTCAAATTAAGTTTGAAATACAACTTCCTGTTTGAGGTCTGTGTCTCTACCGGGAGCGGGAGGAAAATACAATTTTTTTCCTTACTGGATGTGTTCTAAGTGTTGGGAAGGGTAGAATGTGTTTGCGTGAATGTTTATACTTGAGGGAAAAACAGGAACTTTGTTTCTGATTTCGCTGAAATACAGACATTTGAAAAAACTCTTCTAGAAAAATATAAGAAACTATGTGGAAGTGTCTCAGTAATACGGCGAGTCTGCACTGAGCCGGTGTTCTCTACCAGCAGGCCATACCACCAAAGTGCTGCTGGTGTGGGTGTAGTTCAAGAGCCACCATTAGACGTTTCTGCTGCAGTAGTAGGTAGAACCATCCCTATCCCCAGATGAGACAAAATTGGCTGTTAAAACCACAGATTTGTTCATATGACTGTGCCTCCTGCGTCATATTAGAGTTGCTGCTTTCTCACTTCTTCACGTTATTGAGCAGCTTAAATGTTTTAGACGATGTATGAGGCAGGTCTGTAGAGGTGGTAGATGTTTTAACTCTAGACCTTAGGGACTGGGGTCTTTTGAACTTAGACCTTTGATTTCATTTTAATTCAGATTTGTGTATTGTCAGTTATTTTGAGAGGCAAAGTACAAAACTGATGTACCCGCAGCCTTCTATGTGGTGAGCTGCAATAAATTGATTTTGGTTTCACATTCTGTCATGTAAATGCATACTTTGGCTCTCGAAGTGCTTTTTCAGTATGCTCAGTATGTTCATGTAGTAAAAGCCTTATAAAAGGATTTGAAATGTCCCTGGCATCAATATGAAATAAATAGATTTTCTTGGCTAGTAAGTGGCATTATTTTTATTTTTTCAGAGTTATAATTGCAGTCGGGTTTATAAACCTGCAATTCTCTTTTGCTTAGTGCTGTGTGCATCCTGTGGCAGAGGTGAAGGTATTTCGAGAATTTTTTAATGGAAAATTCATTTTCTACAAACTCAAATTCTCTTCAGGAATTTACTTTTCTAATTAGAGAAATGAAAATGAAGTAGTTTAGCTGGGATCAGTTGAATCCTACTGAAAGTGTGACAATGTATTAAACTTTTCTGAAAGTTTTTTTAGCAACAGTTCCACAATATGCTGCATTGCCTAGCAGAGCTGTGTTTTTTAGATCTTTCCCCACCAATGCTCTGTTGGGGAAAATGACATTATACTTTTTGTGGTATAGTATTTTGTTTGACTATATGGCCATTAGAGTAGTGAAGTGCCTTTGAATGCCTCAAGGTAGAGATAGGCTGGCTAGAAACCCTGCTTTATGGATGACAATCAGATGTCTATTAGGTTATGCACACTACTAGGATTATCGAGCTGAATGTCCAGCTGATTCTACGTGAATAAGTTCGGCGATTACTATGGTACACTTTAATTTGGAAATAGTGACATTTTAATTTTTAATATTTCACCATCTCTAACCAGAAAATTTTTGTTGTATGAAGAAAGTTCATATTTAACTTTTATGTTGATTAAAGAA
>SAYO01012091.1:0-28946 GCA_004023745.1 Recurvirostra avosetta | reverse complement strand
TCATGAGAGCAGAGTAGAGGGGCAGAATCACCTCCCTTGACCTGCTGGCCACACTTCTTTAGATGCGGCCCAGGATACGGTTGGCCGCCTGGGCTGTGAGCACACATTGCCGGCTCAACTTGATAGCTACTGAAATGAAATGTATTTCAGAAAGCGGTGGCAAGGAGAGCAGTTCTCCATGAAATTCTAGGTATTTTTTCAAGCGTTTCCTGTAAACACTTGTGTATCTATAAAGCTGTTCTGCTTTTTTGTGCTAGTGGGCTGCAACTGCTCAGTGTAAAACAGTAGTGTGGGACAGGGAGCTGGTGTACCTGTGCCTTCTGGTAGCTGCACATAGCAGCAATCACCTTCCTGGTTTTGCTCAGCTGCCCCGTTGGTTGTCAGTTCTCTTCTCTGGTACCAGGGTCATTAATACAAGCTTTTCCAAGAGGGACTCTCTGCCTAGCACAGACTCCCCTCACCCCTTTATCCTGCATCAAATCTCTTTCAGCTGCTTTTTACAGCTCCTTTAATGATCCTGGCTAGAGAAGGTGGTGGTGGTTTGGGGGAAGTTTAGGCTGTTCAGTGGTACTAGATACGCGCTGTTGTCTCCTATACTTTTGAGAGTTTTTAAAGATTAAAATGCTTTAGCCAGAAGAATGGTAACCTCTGCTGTAAATTTAAAGAAAACTTCTAAAAGTCATATATGTAAGATCTTCTCTGGCACAAGATTCAAGTTTTGAAGTTAAATGAACTGAAGCCAAGAGACGAGTTACATCAGAGCAAACAGCCTCTTTTGGTTGTGCATGGACAGTGTTCAGCTACTTGATGTACTAGAAGAGAGCTTTAGACACATGCTATAGCCAAATATAAATGAAGTAACGCAGGACTTCTATGGCAATGCTCTTGAAATGGCCACACTTGTGAGGTGTCGAAAAGATTAAATAAATCCATTGCTGTGATGCTCGTATCTGGGACAAGAACATCCAGCTTGAAAGATCTTCTGTCCTAAAACATGTAGCAATGTATCTTCAACAGTATTTTAGTGAGTGGTGTGCCATTAAGACACCCCTTGAAAAAGAACAATCATATAAACATCCAAGTCGTTTTAAGTCACCCTAATCCCACGTATTTAAAGAGGAGCAGCAAAGCATTTGTATCTCATTAGCGACTGAAAGGATTTGACAACAATGATGTTTTACTTTCCTTTCAGGGATGAAAAGCCTATCCTCTTTGTTTAATTTAGCTCACTCTTGCTTATATTAGGGTGTACCTGGAGTGGATACTGAGTACAGCTACAGCTTGTCTGTCTTGCCTGAAGCACAACAAATAATCTCCAGAGCAGCCCACTGGTTAGCTAAACCATCCCACGTGTATTTACTCGATGCGTTTACTTTCCTGCAGATGCAAAGAGGCAGCACCCTCGGCTTGCTGTCCTTGCCCGTGCTGCTGCCATCTGCATTAAATGAGTATTGTAACCAGCAGAAATACTGGTGCAAAGTACTAAAAGAACACAGCGCTCTTAAGGATGATTTTGTATTAAACACTGCTGGGTCATTGCTTCTCTCTCCTGCCAGTGAGAAGGTTTTTATGTTCATTGCTTACACAGTCTGAGAAAGTGAAGCCACTCTACTGCGTACACTTGACACACAAATTTAGGTCACTGCTCAGAGTCATCATGGATTTTGCCGAAAGACTCCCACTGGAGTTGCATCTATTGACACGAGGGCTGGCTTTCTCCACTTGTTCTCGGGTCTTACTCATGGGCTTGTACAAATGTTACTGTTGGTAAGAGACAGGGGAGACCACCAGCACCACTCGTGGTTTCCAAGGCCTCCTGCTAATGCTTCCAACAGTGCAGAATAGGTGGTTTGCTTTTTGTGAACTGAGTGGAGAAATTGAAATTCCACCCAATGCGTGTGGTCAAGAGGGCAGTATTCAGTGGCATATGCCGAAAGAGGTAGAGAAGTAGCCAGGCTGCTGTTCGACAGAGTGATTCCCACAGCCCGTCTTGCATCCTGTTAGTCTTCCTACTTCTCACAGGGTTGCTCCTTGTAGTTTATCTCTTAATGTAGGGATAGACAACAGACCAGGACAAAGCCTTCCACCTTTACTACTGCATAGCGCTGCCGAAATGACAGCGTGATCCATTACGTGCGCAGGTCACTTCCGCTGAACCGCTGTTACAGATTTGGTGCTAGGTGGGTTTAAAGCATGAGAAGATCGTTCTCAGTTGATTTTCAGAAATACTTTTTCTTTAGATTATTTGCTGGCACTTGAATGGCAAGGGGGTTTTGTTTTTAATTAAATCCTTAATTGACATAAAGAATAATCAATGATGAGTAGAATTGGAGTTGACTTCTAATCAAAGATAATTCTGCATACCGGCTTGGGTTTGAAATGAATGAACGTCAAATCCAATTAGACGGCTGGATTCTGACCCCTCAGCCACACTTATACGTACTGTTACAGACCAAATTTTGCTTATCTACACAAATGCCAGCTGAATATGATGGCTCTGTGTTCCTAGTGCTGCTGTAAGGGAACGGCATTAGGGAAGGCACCGCCTGGGGTTCATGCGCACACTCACTCCAGCTGCCAGTGCCGAACAAATGTTGGAGCTGCAAAAAATGAGGTCAGCTACCACGAACCCATCTGTCGTGCGCGGGAGCCGTTTAGGATCACATTTATTTTCCTTGGTTTATTACAGCGAAATAACTCATTTGCATTTCCTTCTCCTTATGTTTTCGGCACGTGCTGTACCAAGGGTAAGGAGCGGTGCTGTAGGTGTTTCTCTGAGGGGGGGTTAAGCAGAGGAAAGGGCAGTTTGTGACTCCCTGGCCGTGGAAACGGGGCATGTACCAAGAGCTCTGGTGAAAAAGTAGCTACATAAAGGGTAGAAAGAAAGCTAATCGTGGTACAAGACAGAAGGGGTGCTGCTTTGCCTTAGCCACCGTCAGTCAGTATTTCTGTGCTAGTGAGGCGTTGAGAGTTTGAGCCAAAGGCACGTTTTACAGTGAAAATAAAAGATGAAGTTAAAAGTCCCCACCTTGACTTTGGCACGTAGACTGGTGTCAAAGACGACCAGCGCTTACTGAATTTATGGAGCTATATTGCTGTGGGAGCATCAAGTCCTATACATTTACAGCCACAGATTCCTTACCGTTTTGCTGTTGACCTGGATTGTTAGCTTTCTTCTTATTACTATTATTATTGCTTTTTGGTTTATATACTTCATCCAGTTTGGGTAGGAGGAGCAGAACAAACAGCATGAGCTATTCCAGATGGTAGACAACTTGTGTTTCTGCTCAGGGTGTCTAGTGATGAGCTAGCAAATACTGTAGTATTTGAGTTGAAAATGTCCTTACATGCCACATAAAAAATGTTCTTACGGAAATGAGACCATAAAGTACAAGTCTTGCTATTAGTATCAAGTCTTGGGGAAAAATATTATTTGAAACAAAAGCTAAAATTTGGTACCGAAGTATGCAAGGCTAATGTTTTAGTTTATTAGAAACAGGTAACGGTGGCTTGTACTTGCTCGCAGGGATTTTGGCATGACAAAGTAAAGCTCCCAGCTATGGGCTTAAGTAGAGCTATAAAAGATGCATGAGTTACATAAACACTTCTTTGTGCATTGTAAAAACTGAATCCACCCAAACTGAAGGTATTGAAATACAACTAATAAAAGAAAGAATCACTGCAGGCGTCACTAATGCAGATAAAGCCGTCAGTGAAAAGCAAGCACAAGCCTTCAGAGAGATCCCGCTGGATACTTGGCAGCGCGAGAGGCAAGTCCATGGTGGGGGAAGAGACCCACCTCAGGCTGCCAGCGAGGGCAGGACGAGCTGCGGTGGGTTAAACTAAGATTTCTGTTGCTGCAAGAGCTGGAGCAGAAGTTTGCCTTCTTGTGCTGGGGCAGGAATATGTGGCTACCAACAGCTTTGATGCCTGACCAAGTGTGACCCGGGTGCTCCCACATCCCCCATTTGAAGGAGGAGCAGCCGTCTCGGCTGTAGCTCCTTTTGTATGCAATACTGCTTTCCGCAGCCATGGTGGTAAGCCCATGTGGCTCTTTTTCTGTATGCTAAAATTAATGTTTGAAGCTCACAGATCTGCTGGCCCTTCACCGGCTGATGTAGTCTTGGGAAGTGTGCTTGTCAGTATAGCCATATGCTGCTATTTAGGAATATCTCACAGCCTTGGACTTTGATGGAAAAAATGCACATGATTTTGTTCTGGAAACCAAGAATAGTTCTTCAGATGGAGCTCACATGTCTGTACAACTCTGGCAAATGCTACCCGGCACAAGGAAGTAGCAACCCAATCACTGGGAGCATAAAAAGTGCCATGAAAGTCTTAATTCATGCCCAGTGACCAACAGAAGACACCTTTCTACAGGTGCTTCCAGGAGATGCCATCCCACGGAAATGTTCCTGGTACATTCAGTAATTACGAGCTTGTGCACTAATACCTAAGAGTTTTTGTCCTAAAAGTGTAAAAACTCGTATGAAAGAATTAAATTTCCTGAAAGAATTAAATGCTCCTGAGTGCTCTTACCCATATATTATTGTCAAAATTTTATATTAAAAAACCATCCACAAGAATGTCTGTATTATCATCCAGTATGCATACCTCTGTGCCTTCTAGGAGTCTAGGGAACATGGAAACCATAAATTCCAGGTGGTTATTTGGGCTACTGGCCATGCTGGCCTCATATTACCAGAGTGATTCAATTAAGTCAGAAGGAAGAAGTTGGAAAATGAATATTAAAAATGGCTAGATTTTAGGCAACAAAAGCAAGTAACACCAGCTGAAGGCGTACTGAATGAGCTTAGCGTTGAACTCAGCTTGAGTAAGTTTAGAACTGAATTGTGCTCTTTGGGTTTATGAGTGCAGAGCAGAAAGAATTGGCTGGCTGGGAGGAGGACATGACTTCTAGGGTATAATTAGTTTCTTCCTTTATTGGATTTATTCTTTTGGAGATGTATGCTCCTAAATGGGATCGTATTGCAATTAAAAGTTTTTACCTTTGTAAGCTGGCCAGCTAGTCTGATAAGCAGAACATAGACCTTGACATAGATGAGAGAGGAACATATTCACTTGTTTCATTATTCAAGAAGATACTGGTTCATTTGTTGGATGTATCCCATGTTTGCAGGTAGGAAGTGTTCCTAGCATGCCAAACAGAATCAGTTGACTTCAGTAGCAATCCACTCTCATCACTTTAGTGGACAACCACGTCTTACTTTAACCTAAATAATTAGCACCAAGTTTTAACAGACAGCCTGCAGACCACAGCTCAGCAAAGGCAACAACACACAAACCATCTCAAACCATCTCACTGTAGGGATTGCAGCTCCTTAGATTGAGAATGGGCCTTGAAACGTGTCACACGAAAAAAATAAGATAGGAACAAAGGATTATCGAGGATCTCCTCAGTCATTGAGTCCTACCCCCCATTCCCATTTTATCAAGGATTATACATAATCCCAAGGTGTCCTCGAAGCCTCTATTCCATGGACCCTCAGCTGCAGAGGGCTCCCTAACACGCTGCAGCAAACCCTAGACCCAAGGCCATAACTGTAGCTGCTACAAGGAGAGAACGGGAGGAATCACTGGTATATTTATTGCAGCTTTACATGGTCGCTAGCACCCATGTAGCAAAAACAACTTCCCCTTATCATGTGGTGAACAAAAAATATTGCCTCCAGATCGGTCATGGGGAAAAAACAAACAAAAAGGGACTGTGCAGAAGTCAGTCTAGATTTAGCAAATGTGTTTCTGACTGAATTTCCCCTCTCTCAGCTTAGATTGAAGTCCACACGGTTTATCAAATCTTTCAGCGCTATGGGAGATGGAGGTCCGTACTGAGTGATGAAGAGAGGGCAGCCCTGTGGAAGTGATGGGCTCGATGGTCGCTTCCCATCTCATTAGCTCAGGCTCAGCTGTTTTCCCGTTTCCAGACTGAAAGGAGAGCTGAGAGAAGGGACTTTTATTTCCCCCGGGGACAGAGACATCGTCAATTATCTGCCATTCCCTGCTGCAAGCTGACAGTGAATAGGGCAGAGAAAGAGTACTGATAGGATTTCACCTTATCCTTCAACTCTGCTGACGGGCTCATCATTCATCTGCTGTGCGCTTAGTACGGGCAATACTAATTATATTAATTATGCTCCTACACAGCACATGCTTATATTAGCAGTAAGCAGACTGGTGACTTTTTAAAAGGAAACATCAGTAGTTCATTAGCTATATAGATTTAAAAATGTAAGCGTACTCATTGCATCCACTGCTGAGGTGGATCTCTCGAATCTCAAAAGCATTTAACAGCATTTTAGATGTGTAATATGCTTTATATTGAGAGCAAAATGCATACTGTATCTGGAAGACAGTAGCATTATATCAGGTAACTACTAAATGCAGACTTAGAAAGTTGGTCACTTCATTGGAATGGCACCAAAATCCCCTTAGTAGTGTTCATCTATCGGGATACTGGTCAGCTCAACAAGAGCTCTGAGTAAGTCCTTGTGGGCTGAGCCTCATTGAAATTGTACTAGTGACTACATCTATGCGTATAATCAGAATCCAATTCTATTATTAAATTCAGAGGTAAGTTTATTTAATCGATTGCAGAGAGGCCTGTGAATGGCTTAAAAGGTAGGAAAATAAATCCCCCTCTACAATGTATGTTACAACAATGTGACAAATACTCATTGCTCAAAGTGTATTTGCTAGATGTAGGTATCATAAATAATCCATCAATGTGCTGCCTGCATGCAGCCACTGTCTGTGTGAATCTTGGGCTAAGGGGCTACTGCTGCTACGCGGAGTCGGTGTGATTTTGTGAGGTCAGTTGGAAATAAGTGAGATGTCATCAATGTAAGTTTAAGTCCTGAGAACAGATTGTGGTTGTGCAATAGAGTCAACCTCGAACCTGACAAACTGAAGTGACTGAACTGGGAGATTTTGTCAGTTCTGACTCTGTTATCTCCTTTTATCACAGTTTTCTTCTGTACAGAAATTAAACATCCATTAATCACCAAGATTATATACAATGTATAGAGAGAGCACAGGCCTATCTGGGCTCTGAGTTCTGACCATTTTATGCCAAAGCAAAGCAGAAGTAGCTCCAGGCAGGTCTTCAATTTGCATTTCAATTGCATTTCTTCCACACTTCCTTCTGGTATCTTGAGGAAAGTCTTAGCTGCTAAAGCATTGCAAAGCCACAAGTGTTTGAGCAAAATAAATAAAATAAATAAATAAATTCCTTTTCCAAAATTATTATTTTTTTAAGTTTCCCCAAAGCAAAAGAAAACCTAAACACTTCCAGTATGTGTGTGCATGGTCACATATGGACACAAAGATTTTGTTTGGAGCAGAACACATTCATCTTTCATCCACATTAATACAGAAAATATTCATTGAGTGGAAGGTGTTAGTGTTTTGGCAGGAGTTTTGAATCTAAAGTAATTACATTTTTATAGCCAATGTGGTCATGACTAGGACTCAACTTCAAGTTTGGTTTTATTCCCCTTATTTTCTGAGGAACAGCTCGTGTTTATGCAGTTAAATCTCCTCTGACTGCCGGTGTTGTTTAGCTTCTACCCTCACCAGTCTCCAGATGCTGTCCTGGGGGGGTGTTAATCATCCTGTCAAACAGGGCGAGTGCTGAACACTTGCAAAGGATTTTCTGCTCCTTTGCACTCTGGACCCAACTTTTAATGTGAATCCTTGTATGCAAATGGGAGCGTACAGCACGCAGCGTAACTGTCTTCAGGTTATTTGCAAAACCAAAGGGAACTTGCTGCACGGCGCTCCAGAGTGCTGCGGTCGAGGGGTTTCTGCTTTGTCTCGTGGGAGCTGGTTCCCGGCGGGGTTTGAACTGTTAGACATCAGCTGGCACGGATGGACGCTGTACCGTCTACAGGGATGCGAGGTTTGACCCTGGAAGCTGCAAAGTGGCTTCTGCCAAGTGCTGGGTATCGGGAAGCCTGAGCAGAGCTCAGCCCTGCAGAGGTGTGCTGAGAGCCTGAAAGAGCTATGGATGAACGTAGGGCCAAATTTGGGCTCTCATTGACTGAAGGCTTAAGTACCTCTGGCTGTGGCTGGAGCATGTTTATCCCTGTGTGAGTTAGCCAAACCGCGTCCTCGCTGCGGTTTCTCCCGAGCCTGCGAGGAGCGGATGCTCCCCAGTCCCTCCTGCTCCCACCCTCTCCCTTTCCTCCATCTCTCCTGGCCATGGGTTTGTGCCCAGCATGGGGGGCTCACGGCACTGGTCTGCCTTAGAGCAGATAACTTCTTTATCCCAAGGGTTTATCCTCTCAGGCTCTGAGCTGGGCACACTGCATCTTGCCTCAGCCAGGGACATGAATGGTGGAGCACCGTTATCTGCTGGCCACAGTGGAGGAGAAAACCGGCCTTCATTGCCTCCCAGCTGGTATCTCTGAGGGCTGTCCAGTCACAGGGGGCAGCCCTTGCTTCTGAAATGGAAAGATTTACACTGTTTTGGTTGTGCAATAGAGAAAACTTCACATTACCAGTAGCGCTGGCAATGCTGGGACTGGGTGAAATATTTCTGGTGGAGCTCTTGCAGAAATATTCCTGACAAAGCAGCTCTTCAGGCAACGCAGTCCTCTCCATGGAGGAGCAGTAGCTCACCACGATGCCTGATGTCACCTCAAAGAGTACTTGCCCAGCTTGGTGCTACAAATTAAACAGAACTGGACGGCACACAAGGTTTCCCCATGTATTTGCTTTCTGCAGTGAGTGTTTGCCATGCAGGCACCGTGTAGCTCTGGTGCTTATCTTTAATAAATACGTTCGGTTGCGAAGGCTTACGTCGCAAACCTGTGGCCTTCACAAGTGGCTGCTTTTGTGGGCACTCGTGGGGATGAGAGGGTGGTTCAGACTCGCTGTCACCCCCTCGGCCCCGTAGGTCGCGGTTTCACAGAGCAGCAGCTCCGTCGCCTGCGGGCAGCTCCAGCCCCTGCCACGCCGTCCTGCCTCGGCACCAAACTCACCCCTCAGCCCAGCTGTTGGAGCGAAATGAACTGGGGGCATGGGCCGTGCCATGTCCAGCTTTTTAAAAATAAATGGGAAAAAAAAAGTTTATAAAAAAAGCTCTTTTTCATTTTTTCTCAGATTATCTTTAAGCTGGCCTAGTTTCTCAATCCATTTCACAGTGCAAGGGCGTTAGCAGCCGTGCTGGCACCCCGGGAAGGAAGGAAGGAGGCGGTGAGAGGACAGGTCCTGCGGGATGGAGGAGCCGGTCCCTGGCAGCACCTGAGAACCAGTGCCCTCTTCTCCGGCATCCCTCTTCCCCTCCCGCTCCCTGCCCTCCTGCCTGGCTTCAGCTGGCTGTGAAGCTCCTCAGACAGCTCAGTGGGGCCATTTCACCTCACCAGAGCAGCACAAAACCAAGGCAGAGGAAAAATGTGCTTCATTGTCTGCCGAGGGCAGCAAGCGCTGGGGTCGAGACAAGGAAAACAGAGGATCAAGGAGGAGAGGAAAAGGGAGGCATCCCCCTCGCCCCTCGTGGCAGCATGAAGCTGATGGAGCTGCTGTGAACCACAGCACTTGTTTGCTATTTCTTTGCGGGTGGATTGAAATCACCTTAGTTTGGTGCAGATGGTGAGCTGGGCGTTGAAAATGAACATGCACACAGAGCAAGGGCTCCCTTCGAGGGTGCTGAGCTCCCCCCCCGCCCCGGACACATGAAATGCAGAGCATACGGTGCCTGGAGCTTGTTGTGGTAGGCAGCAACCCTCTCTCATCACGACATGCCATGGCTGCGTGTGCCCACATCGCGTCTTCCTTCTCAGCAGCCAGGCGGGAACAGCCATGGGGAAAACGAGCAAGGCTCAAAGGGGAGCTGCAGGACTTGATTCATGCTGAATGAACGCTCTTTTTTTAAATTTTAGTATATGTAATAACACTTCGTAGTGATGGTGAGTGCCCCTCAAGCGCTTTGCACACTCCCAAAATAATCTCTGGGACACCTCGGTGTAGCAGATGGGGACAGCAGGGCTGGGGGAGAAGCATGCCGGGCACAGCAGAAACTGGGGATGGCGTTGGGATTAGCACACTGAAGCATCTGGTTTCTAGTCCCACATCCAGACCCTCTTTGTGTCTGGATGTCTATTTTCAGTAGACCCTGGGACGACCATTTTATTTTTGAGGCGGGACAATTTGGCAGTGCAAACAGATATGTGCCCTGGCTCGCGGCCCCTTGTGGGGTTCAGTTACCCCTTACCATGCCTGATGGACACCAGGCAGTCCCTGCCTCACCACCTGCCTCTTACCCGCCATCATCACTGACCTGCTTTCTGTTCTTTTTCAGGAATATCTTCTAGGCTCCCCGAAATCATGTCAATAGGATCACATTCATTCTCTCCAGGAGGTCCTAATGGGATTATTAGAAGCCAGTCCTTCGCTGGCTTCAGCGGGCTTCAGGAGAGACGCTCCAGGCAAGTGCCATGGTCTCTAAGGGGACTTTCCAAATCAGGCCCTAAGGGAGGGTGAAGGTGGAAATGAGGCGAGAGAGGACTGCCTTCTCTCTGATTGCAAAAGAAAATCTTCTAGGCTAAAATCTCTCTCTCTATTGTTTGTATAATTAAGCTGCTGCCCTCTGCCTTAGCTACCAAATGCCTGTTTGCCTCTCCTCCATTAATGCACGGCTTCCTCACATGTTTCAGAGCTGTGAGAGAATTTCAGAGAACCATTTTAATTTACTAACTTATGCAGTGATCTTTTCAACATGTGAAATGTGCAGGAACATGGTACATTTCCCACCGCCCCCAATTTAAGACTGTTGATATCCAAAAGACAGTTTTCTCATTGCCACGCTGGTATGAATTCAAAATAACTCTGTTTCTGTTTCTGTGGGGCTGCCTTCGTGTCCTGCTGGAAACAGGGCAGAGCTTGGCTGCAGAGCCTTTCCTCACGCTGACCCTTTAGCTAGGGCTTAGGGCTTTGAGTCAGGTACTTACCAAGTCAACTGGTCCCTGATTGATGCCCCCAGGGGCTACTTTACAATTAATTTTAACTTGTGTAAAGTCTCCCAGTGCCAGACCACCAGTTAGCAATCGAGGAGGAACGGCAGGCAAAGGGTCGCCTGCCATGGTCAGCTCAAGTCAGTGATGGTTGTTAGATGCTGACAAACCCCCAGCAGAGTCACCAAAGAGGCACCTGTACGCAGCACAGCTATCCTCCCTCTGCCGTATGGAGCTCCCTATGGTCCATGCTCAAGACCAGCGGCATGATGCTGTCCTCCAGACACGCTCTTAACTGAGCTCCAATCTTCCTTAGGAGCCCCCAGGCTTTACGTCTGAGATTATCTGGGCTCCCCTTTGTCTTCAGCACCTGGATGTAGCTCAGCCCTTTTATGGCCGTGGCTGAGCAACATGAGACAGGACAGAGTAACGTCTGATGAGGCTCAGACTCAGCCCAGCATTTCCAGACCAGCACTCAACTCTCGCCCAGGCAACTGGCACATCAAAAGCTGACAGCGCGTGTCCCAGACTGCTCAGACCTCTTAACCTGTAAACAAACGCAGTCCTTTAACTAACAGGCACAGAAGCAGATTCGTTTCTGCTAGCAGAGATAATATCAGAAGATTTCTTCATGCTACACTGTCTTGAGATCATTATGATTTATAGGGGTTTCCTCCTCTTTAATGTTCATTTTGCAGGTGTAACTCCTTTATTGAAAATTCCTCTGCACTTAAGAAGCCCCAAGCAAAGGTGAAGAAAATGCATAACTTGGGCCATAAGAACAGCACCACGCCCAAAGAGCCCCAGCCTAAGAGGATGGAAGAGGTCTACCGAGCCCTGAAGAATGGCCTGGAGTAAGAGCCTTTGTTCTGCTTGTTGATTGAAGCTTTCTGTGGCATTTTAGAGCCTAGAGAAACATATCACAGGAACAGGGATACTTAATCATAGGAGAGGAAAATACACCTCTTTGAGCCTGTATCACTTAGGATGTGTAATATTTGTATGGGAAACAGGGCAGAATCCCCTTTCCACTCCCAATTGCTAGGAAAGCTCCCAAAAGCTAGGATTTCAACATTTTTTCCTCCAAATTTCCTAGAGTCCTGTCAGAGGCTTGTATTGCCCTTAAGATAACATCCCATATGATAACGGGGCTTTTACCAGCCGCACACAAGAGCAGCGATTGGAAGGCACCAGCCCGTAAACTAAGCAGCAGATTAGCTTACTTGAAACACCGAGCTCTTACACACAGCTAATTAAGTGGCTCCTATTTATTCCCAAAAAGGCAGCAGGGAGCTGCTTTTAGGATAGATCAACGTAAATGAGTTTTTGTCTGAAAATGGATCCAATGAGGAAAGCCATTTGTTGCGCAGATTTTCTTTTCGGATGGTCAGCAGCCAGCTTGGTATGTGCTGCAGGGCTCACGCATCCCTTCTCTGGTTTGTGTTTACAGCGAGTATCTGGAAGTTCACCAGACAGAGCTGGATAAGTTGACTGCTCAGTTAAAAGACATGAAAAGAAACTCACGCCTGGTACGTGTCACGCTTTTTCATCGTGCGGATGCGCAATAACCTCCTGGAGGTGCTGGAGCAGCCACGGGGTGGGAGCGGGATATAGGGATTGTATTGATGCTCTTCTTTCCTTCCAGCCCTGGTCTTGTTTGCGATTTCTATTGACTGACAAATATTACTTTCTTGTGGTGCGGTTACATTGCAAAATTAATCACAGTTTCATCTTCTCTGTTGCAGGGAGTCCTGTACGATTTAGATAAGGTATGTTACCCCTTTTGACACTGGTTTTGCAAGGAAGAATATATACCATATCCTATGGTATACAGAGCTGGCATGGGAAACCTCTCTCAGCGGGATCTACTAGTCAGGTCAACACCACCGAGGGAGAAGTTACCTGTCAATTTGCACTTGCGAAGGAAGAAGTCCCACTCCCCTCCTCTTGCTGGGGGCTCTGGTATTGCCCGGCGCCTCCGCCAGCCGGCTGTGCTCACTAACCCAGCATCAAACTTACCCCATCAGCCCTTCCCCGGGGTCTGTCGCGTTAAACTGGCTCCGGGACGGGCACAGGGAAGGAGGCAGACCCCTGCCAGGGAAAGAGGGAGGCGGAGGAGTGGGACCTCCTATCTCTGTCAGCTGCCAGCCGTTAAATCCATTGCCTTGTCCAACTTTGCCCTGCCAGCTCCGGGCGGGTGGGAGCCTGGTGGGGGCACGGCGGGGGTGGCTGTGGGAGCCGGGTCAAACCCCAGCTCATCCCTGCTCCTGCCAGTTCTGGGGAAAGAAAAATTGAAAATATTTTTCCCCACAGGAAAATTTGGGTGAAACAAAAGAAAAGCTTTCAAAAATGTTTCCTGAACGGGTCTAGGGGTTTTTTTTTCAGTCAAAATGTCCAAATGCAATGGTTTGGCTGTCAAAAACAGTTTGCTGAGGAAGGGAATGGATTTTGAAATGCAAAACCCAATCAATTTTAGTACAGATTTTCAAAGTACTCAAAATACTATATTTTGAGCTAAAAAAGCTCTGATACTTTTTTTTTTGTTTTTTTAAGGATTCAAAAAACTAGGGAAATCCCTTCAAAGAAAACCTCTTTTTTGTTCAAAAATCCATTAGGTACAGAAGTCAGCGAGCTTCATATTCAGCAGCAGATTAATGCTAGTAAGGTGGGACATCTGGTTCCAGATTCAGGGGCAATGAAACCCTGCATGCTTTAAGGAGGAGTTTCTCAGCCTCATAGGGACTTGAAGACCCGAGCAGAACTAGCATGGCAATGTCTTACTGATTTATTTAAATGTGCCTCACCCTCTGCCTCTTCCTTTCCTTCAGCAAATCAAAGCGGTCGAAAGATACATGAGAAGGCTGGAGTTCCACATTAGCAAGGTAACGAGCACTCCTATCATCTTTCTTCTGCATCTGCTCCTATGTTATTAGGAAAACAAACCCTTGGCCTCCTGCTACCCCTGCACTCCGGGGAGGCTGCCTTGACGAAGCCTCTCCCAGATTCGGTATTTTTACTGCAATGGGCTGGTGGTCAGAGCCAAAGAAAGGGTTCCCACATGGATTGCAGCCCCCAAGGTCCACCCGTGCTCCATTGACACTCCCACCTGCTTTTAGGTACAGAGAGAACGTATGCTTGCTGGGAAAAATCTCTCTCACCGCATGCTTATTGTTAAACTATAGGTAGAAAGAGAGTTGCATCTGAAAGTAATTTAATTCAGCAGTTGTCTCTACTGTACACAGCAGCTAGGTTGGATTTGTTCCTGGATTTCACTGCTAATGCTTTTGCTGCGTGGTTTGGGGCCCACATCCACTTGATTACGTTGGTGAGAATAGTCAGTAGAGGTACTTGTGATTTATACTAATACATTTTAAAGCTGGACAAAATCCATGGCATGTATTCTCTTAGTTATAAACATATCTGCTAGCGATTAGTTGCTTTTCTGAGCCTGACAAAAGAATGAATTATTTTTGATGGATGAAATGTCTTTTGAGAGTCATTTGAAAAGCGTTCTCACAGCTTGAAGTGCTCCAATTATGACAACCCATCCAAACCTTTTAATTTCAGTCTTCTTTTACTCTTGGAGCTGAAAAAAAAATATAAATCATCAGGTGATAGACTGAAATTTTGTTCCCCAAACCGCCTTCTCTCTTGCTGGCAACATGAATGGCAAAATTAGTGCTTAAAGAACATTTCCATTCAAGTTCTTCCCACTCCAGCCTGCTCAGAGCTAATGGTTTCTGGGCTTATAATAGGACTTAAAAGCACCAAACGCAAGAGGTAACACTGGTCAGTATTACTCAAGCTTGCCGAATACATTAGTTCACTTTCCGTAACCCACAGCAACAGAGCTGTGCTGCGGTAAAGCTTACGGGCTCGGGCAGGTAAAGAAACATCTTTGTTTCTAATGACAGAGAAGGTCTTTTTCAGCTGTACCGAATCGGGGCCGCAGCGATGCCTTCTGCCGTCTACCTGCCGCCGCTCCATATGGGAAGCGAAGCGAGGAAAATGGGATGCGCAGCAGCAGACCCCACATGTTTAGGGGGGCAGATGAGCGTGCCGTAGCGGTGCTTGCATGGGCAGGGGCAGGACATCAGCTCCGGGTTAACGCTCCACCCCGATGGCAGAAGTAAATACCAAGTGGCAGCTATTTATAGTGGCTGTCTTTAGCTTGCTGACTTGCAAGAGAAATAGGAGCGGATATGACTCCCAGAAGCTTTTTTCGTACCTTTGAAATGGCAAAATGCTACCTGTGCCTCCATTACCCTTGACTGAACTCTTTCACTTTGCAAAGCAGTCCCTATTTTGGTTAGAGATCCCTCAAGTCAGGGGCTTTGGCCACCGGATATCCAAGCTAGCCTTGTAAAAATCGACCTAAGGCTTTGAAGCTGTCAGGAAGAACAGTCCCGCTCCAAACAAGTAAGCCACAGCACTTTTTGTTAGAGGTTAAGCAGGCTTGGAAAATGGGATTTGGAACATGCCTGAATCGTCACATCAGGCTCATCTCTTAATGCAGCAACACAAAGTCGTAGACTGAGGAAGCCAAGGTGCTGGATGCTTTCATAGGGAGGAACTCTGCTGTGAAAATTCACTACTGAGCAACAAGCACCACAGGGCACAGGATGATCAGATGTCAGAGATAACATAGGAAAAACCTTATTCTAGGTAAAAAACAAATACTGCCATATCTTAGCAGGGACAGTGAAAGCAGAAAGAAGAGACAGCTTTCTCTATTCCTTTCCTTCTTGTCACCCTGATAAAGTCAGGTTAGAAAACCTACATCTCCCCTATCATCTGGCACATTAAGTTCATAGAAATATATATCACTATATATAGCTGGTATATATATACACCAGCTATACTGCTGTAGACTCCTACCAAACAGCTCAGGTGGAGTAAATGTATACATTCAGTGCAGGGATAACAGGGAAAAGGGAAACCAAAGCATGAGATGTGTAAATCCATTGCACTCTGAAGCTAGAGCCAGGTAAGACTTTAAACAGCGTGTGAGTAGGTTTTGCAAAACTTCCAGGCTGCTTACTAAATTTTGGGTGCCTAAGTCATGCCAGAGGACTTTAAGATGACTAGGAAATTATATGAGTGCCTGGGGGCTGAACTTCAAAATACTTCCTTAATTTGACATCAGCTGTTTCTAAGCCCTTTACTTGTGCTGATTCTGATTCTGACTCCAAGTTTCTGGAGGATGGGCAGTAAGAATTCAAAAAAAATCACTGCCTGCTTCCATTATTACCTATTAGTCAAATACTGCAACAGTCTCGATCCACGGCTGGCGTTAGCAATAGGGAAGACATTGCTGTCCCTATTAAATGTGCCATTTAACGCATCCAGTCCACTTTGGTAGTGTGGACATTGTGGTTGGCTTTCAAAGAGCTCTTCCACACCAATATATCTGAGAAGTTTGCTGCATGCCTGCCCTACCAGTACAATTGTACATAGCCTAGACAGAGGAAAAAGGGAGTAGCACTGGTTAAAGGCGTGCAGGGCCAGCAGGTGAATTGCTGGCAGCATCTGGTGTTGCTGGAATGAGATTTTTACAGTTGAAGTTATTTTTATCTTGTGTTTCTTTTTCGTAGACTGTAACAGTATCACAGCTTCATTTGCTCACCCTTTCCAATGGATCTGACAGTTTGGCTGAGTTTCCTTGTAATGCAAATTACTTCATTGTTTGTTGGTTTTATTTTGTTGGGTTTTCTCAGGTTTTTTTCAATACGCCCTCATTGTTCCCACTAGGTGGATGAGCTTTATGAAGCCTATTGTATCCAAAGACGTCTCTGTGATGGTGCCAGCAAAATGAAGCAAGCCTTTGCAATGTCTCCTGCCAGCAAAGCAGCTCGAGAGAGTTTAACTGAAATCAACAGGAGTTACAAGGAGTACACAGAGGTACATCCTCATCCCTTTAGTCTTTTGCTCTCGCACTGTTTGGAGGCCATGGGAACTATGCCTCTGATTTCAGGGAGAATTTCATCCAGATAAAGAATTAAAAACAAAATCAGCGAAGAGGAACTATTGTTCATCTTCAGATGAATACCTGATGACTTACAGAGGTGGGTGACATGGGCCCAAAGAGTTCCTTGAAATAATAATGTTCGTGCTCTGTGAGAGCAGGGTTATACCCAGGAACTGCTGCACAAGAAAAAAACATAAATCTGCCCCAGACCTACATTTATGCTAACTTTGTCCTTTCCACCCTGCAGATTTTGGGACGGCAGGTTGGCTGGAACCCATGTGTACACAGGCATCTGTTGCATCCTATCCTGTTTTACTTGCTGTGATCAGCATCTATTTCATTAAACAGGCAGTAGATGAAGAAGGGTCTAATAGTGTCACAAACATCCCAGCACACAAGCTGTGACAGCCTTCCGAAATCTGAAGGAAGAACTGGAGAGGGTCCGGTACCCGTCTCCCACAGTCTTTTTTTTCTTACTGTAGATCCCGTTTCTTGAGAGATTAAAAACATGCTGGGAGGCACTCTGGCATAGAGCTGCTGCTGGCACATGTCCTGGCCGGAGAGGACTGGGACAGTGACCAGGTTACGCTTCAAGGGCCACAACTGCCCTCTGCCAACAGGAGGATTAGAGTGCAACAGAAGAAGAGCACAGGGTTACATTCAGCTTTGGGGCGAGCAGGCATAGCTGCCATTTTTAGGGCCAGACCTAGCTAAACAGCAAGGATGGCTCTGGCAGATGGACTCTATTGCAAAATATCTTTCAGCTATCTAGCAGAAACTTCTTTTTCCAAATAGACCTGTAAAAAAAAAAGGTAGAAAGGGTTTGTCTGACCTCGCTATTCTCTTTTCCAACACAGAATATGTGTACCATAGAAGCAGAGCTGGAAAACCTATTGGGGGAGTTTTGCATCAAGATGAAAGGTAATTGCCTTTTCACCTTTCCCTTCTTTCCCCCTGAACGGTAGCAGTCTCTGTGTGCGTTAGTGAGGGCATTGAGACATGCTTTTGTGACATGTATTTATGATAGGTGTGGTTTTTCCCCATTTTTTCCCCCGCCCCCGTTGCTGAGCCTTCAAACCCCCAACTTAGACCTCTGCCCAGTGGAAAGAATCACAGAGCCAGGAACATCAAAGCTTACAGAGAGACTTTCTGAAATGCTGCTTTGTGTTTTCAAGGCTAATTACCTCCCACAAACATTCCTCCTAACAGCCAAAGCAATTCAGTTTTGAAGGCTGCTGTACCTTTTGTCTCTATTCCTATAATCCTTTGAGAAGATGACTGGGAAATTATGTGAATGCCCATGGAGCTGAAGTTCTAAATGCTTTCTTAATTTGACATCAGCTGTTTCTAAGTCCCTTACTTTCGCTGATTCTGACTACTAGTATTTTTGAACAAATGCAAAAAAGCAAAGACCTGGGTGTAGTTTACCCTTTAAACACCTAGATAACTCAGTGGTGGTATTCATCTTGCAGTTTTATTCCTTGTCTTTATGACAGGGGACTTTATGGGTTTGAATACAATAGAATCAGTTTTACCTGAAGCCTCAGTGAATCACTAGGTATTGTTAATGCTGTTATCGCTTTAAGACTAAACGTCTCGAAGAGGGGGATATCTTTTTTGGATCTTCAATCACTGGCATGAAAATAGTTCTGTAAAACAAAATTAGCATCTAAATATTTGTGCACTCTTAATTCTTCACTTGAAATCTTGCCCAGTCAAAAAACCCAGGGTGTTGCCGGTGGAGTTTTTTAGAGTCCACAAATCTCATGCAAGCTTTTGCCTGCATGCAAAAGCTGTGAGTTAGTTGTGTCCAGGGGTTGCAGTGCATGAGATGTTATCTAGCTTAGAGCAAGTTAGACTAATTACTCCAGGCTCCCATATTAATGAAAACAAGTGCAGCAGCTATTATAGTTCTCCTAGCTCCATCCCACAGCACCATACCTCAGGTTTTAAAGCCCTCACTCTTAGGTACTGCAAAGGCAGTCAAAGATGCGTAGATGTAAAGTTACAAGGTAGGCACACTGAGCTGAGCCAGGTATTTCTATACAAAAACCCACAGCAGAACTGCAGCGTGGACACGCTGAAGGAAACATGAGGTCACGCAGCGTAGAAAGGGAATTGCATCAGGCCGGGTCCCTCGGAGCCTTTCCTTACTTGCTGTAAATGCAGTGCGATGTACAGTTTGTGACAGCAGGACACGTTGCAGAAGGTGTCATGGCATCGCAAATGACTGGGATGAAAAGGTCTGACCCCTTCTCTTTTGTATGCCCAAATCCTCCAGCACAGCTCAGGGGCTGTCGAGGAGCCTGGTGCTGCGCTCACATGCAGGAGCAGAGCACAAACCACAAACAACAGCTACTTCTGAACACAGTTCTCATAACATAAAGAAGCCCAAATTAGAAAATTGCAAAGAGAAATTGTGTATCGTTAAGTATTCTCTAATTAGGACAGCTAAGATTTCTATCTAGATAGTCTTCCCTAGGAATGGGAATCCAATAGGACAATCTAGCCATTGCTATTGCTAAAGCTCACAACAGCTCTAGCACAAAAGCCTGCAGGTCACGCAGCAGGCTTCCTCCTCTTGCTATACTGCAGCATATCCAGCTAACTTTAGGATCTAATTTAAAATCAAAGCATTCCCTTCCCCAAAGCTTATCTGTTCCTAGCCATTCCAGTGAAAGTTATTTTTATTTTGTGCCCTCTGTCACTTACACTGAAAGCAAGCCAACCTACACAGTACTGTCAGGAAGCAGGGGACCTACACTGTGTTTTTATGTTGGATTTTTTTTTTTTTTTTAAGAAAAGCCTAATCATTTTTCAAAATAAAGATAATAAACTTACCAGCCGGCTTTGATTACTGCTTAGGATTAATCAGCTGTTGAAATTAAACAGGGAAACCCAGAGTGGAAATTTAGAAGTTCCTGCATGGAATCTGCGTGTCCTGTTATGATGTATAGGGAAGTGCCCCTATACCTTTTGGAAGTGCCAGGACAGCAGGAGGTAAAACACTCAGCCGTTTCGCTCAGGGAGAGCAATACACTGTCCTGATGCACCAGGGGCTCTGCAACACTGAACGCAGCACCAGCAACCACAGTCCGTGTGTCCAGCATCCTGCACGTGAGCAGAGGTGTACATGCTGCGTGAACTTCAGGTGGCCCTGCCAATGAAGGACACCAGTGTCTTGCCACCGTACCACAGCCACATAATGACCCTACCCCCTAATTACTTATGCTGACACCCCAGGAGCAACCTCCCATCCGACCTGCATTACAAGCCCAGGATGGTGCTTTTACAAAGGCAAGATGTTTGAAATGGTATCCCCAAGAGCCATTCAGTTACCAAAAAGTTGTTTCCTATGAAAGTACTTATCACTGTAATCAAGTCAGTGCTTAGCCCCCTCTTCATCAGGCTGAAGAAACTTGACCAGCCTGGTCGGGCTAGTCACCGCTCAAAGACCTCGATGCTGGACAACATCCATGTGGAGTTTTAAGATGTGCTCCCCTGCCCACCCTATCCACTGAGCAAAGAGAAGACCTTTTATTTTCCTCAGATACTTTCAGTGATGTCCCAGCAGAGATCAAATTCACTTATAAAAGCATGCCTGGGGAGAGAGGAGCAGCAGTGGAGTGCTAGTAAGCTTTAATTATTTATAAACAGTAAATAAATTAGAAAGGAATTGGTAATATGAGCTCTAAGCAAGGGCCTCTCTGTCCTGCTACACAGTAAGTGAAGAAAACTCATTTCTGGTCAAAGAAAAGGAAGAGGAGGATCAGCAGATCATGGGGACAGGCCATGACTGTATGCAGGGGTCTAGTTGCTCCTACAGTCCAGCTAGCAGGACTAATTCAGCCCGATAAAAAAAGCCAACAGTAGGGTTCGTCATACTTGCCTTGATTTTAACATGCCCAATGTATGTTAAGCCACGGCATTTTAGGATAAATCCAGCCCAAAGACCCCGGAAAGTTTGTTTTCATTCCTTTCTCTGCCACAGACTTTGTATGAGTCCTCAAACTGGTTTCCTTGGGCATTGCAACACCAGAGGCATAGTTTTAGGCTTACCCAGGCGAAGCTGGGTAAATTTTTATACCAAAACAAGTGCAATAGCTAACTACTGAGGAGATCTGAGAGAAGGGAGAGGTTCCCTCTGTGGAGGCAGAGGATTAGATTAATGAAAACCAACCACCTGGTAGAAGAACAGGTCACTAGGCAAGGAGAGGGATGGTAACGTCCTTGGGATTTCAAGATGGTCACGAGCTTCAGGAAACTTTCCTTTTCATATGCACAGTGCTGATATAGAAATAGCATCATCATGTCCTACCTTTAAAAAATAATTTAAAAAGATCAAGCAAACATACCACAAGTGCTTTGCTGCACTACTCCTCCCCCTCTGGGGAAAGACGGGATAAATCTCGTATTGCAGACATCAGTCATGTTTCTTGATGTACTTATTATTTATTGAAAGATACTCAGATTGTACGGGAATGACAATGTTATCAAAAACCAAACAGAAGGAGCCCCTCTTGTGTTTCTATTAAGATGTACTAAAAAGGAACTTGTGTTAAAATGTATAGCTCGGCCTGATTAGTGTTAAGCAGCAAGCACTACATGGTAATCAGCAGCTCGCCTACGCATCACGATAGTAAGGGTGCTAAGCTCGGTTTCTGAAGCCAGATGACATCAGGAAGCTGTTTCTTCTTTTTCTGTAATTATTATAGAATAATTTGAGCTGTTGTAGGAAAAAAAGTGCGTATCTTTGATATGCAAGAAACCACAAACCAGTGACTTGTATACCAAAAAAAAAAAAGAGAAAGAAAATTAATATGGGGGGGATGGTGTTAGTCTTGGTTTGGAGGGCTGGGAGGCAGCAGTAAGAGGGAAGGGTTAAAAACACCTCCCGGCGGAGCGGCTGCCGGGGGGCTGCCGCCCTCTCCCGTCCAAGCACGGCAGCGGCACCCCCGGGACACCCCGCCGCTGCACCCCGGGGTACCCCAGGCCCTCCAACAGCCCCTCCGTGTCTTTCCTTCTCAGGTCTGGCTGGCTTCGCTCGGCTCTGCCCGGGAGATCAGTACGAGGTATGTCTGCGCTGGTTTATGGTTTGTTTAATAGCAAAAGAATGGCAGATTTCTGCTGCTTTTTATGTCGCGATGAAGAGGAAAGCCTTTTCGCATCAGCATCCCAAGAAACAGCTATTATTTTTCCAGTGTATGCTCTGAAAAACCTTGCAGTTTTCTTTCTGTCTGCCTGGGTCAGGACAACTGTCAGAAGACCTGAAAATTATTTGATTTGAAGAACTACAAGTTTTGTGGGTTTTTTTTTAATTTTAAAAATTTCAATTAAAAAAAACCACAAAACCACAACAAACCCACAAGCAACCCCCCCCTTATTTTCTAAGTGTCTCCCAGAATGAGGGCACGCTTCTCACTGTCTTATTCATGACAAACATTTCTAATTCCCCTGGAAAAAAAGCATATGCCCCATCACACACATGCAGAGCAAATGTTACAAGTCCTTGCAAGCATCCTTTACTGAATGTTTAGACTTTACTTCATTGTAAAGCAGAGCAGCAGAAAGACACATTTCTTGAGACCCAGATCTTACCTGCTGTGAGGCTGTGTCAGGATCTCTGGTCACTGCAGTGTTCCAGTGGAGAGCATCGAGGGCAAGTTAATTAGAGATGGATTAAAATGAAAGCCTCCAGCTCTATCCAGAACAGAGCTTACCCTGCAAGAAATTCACAAATTGAGTATGGATCCCCCCCAGCCTGTACTTCCCAGATGTTCTGATCATGGATTCGTTTGTTCCCGCTCTCATTCCCTGTGACAAATCTCTCCTGCCCCTCTCATGCCTGCAAGCAGCACGTGCTTCCTCCGCGGGGCCGATGAGTTGGTGTCGGTCTCTCCCAGTCATCCCCGCAGCCCAGAACGGGCTTGCTGCTCCTACCGCTTCAAACTGTGTTGTTGTACTGTGGGGTCTCATTCGTTTCCATCACCAGCCAGCCAAAGTCTCGCAGCTGGGGAGGCCTCTGATGGTGGATGGCCAAAAGCTCACCTACCGTCTCCACTGCCTGGGAAGGCAGCAGATCCAGCAAGCTGCTGCAGGTCTTAGGAAAGGCCACAGGGGCTTTCCTTCTGCCCTCCCAGATCTTCCCTCCTCCCGCAACTGCTGCTTTCCCTGTAGAGAGCGTTAAAACTCCTGTAGCTTCTTTGTTAGGAGTCATCTAGTTATATGAAGGTGAAAGCTGGGGTGAGGGGTGCCTTGCTGAAAGAAGTAATTAGGAGAGCTGAGAGGCAGAGATCCTGCCGGATAGTCCTGTTCCTTCTGGCTCGATGGGAAGCAGAAGGGCAGCACCTACACCACTAATTCTTCCAACCTACTTCAGACCCTTTCCCCCATTCTGTTTCTGATACTTGTGCATCACGAGAGCGGATTTCTCAAGAAAGTAAGAGGACTTTTCTTTTTCAGATCTTCATGCGTTACGGTCGCCAGCGGTGGAAACTGAAAGGCAAAATAGAAGTGAATGGCAAGCAAAGCTGGGATGGAGAAGAAATGGTTTTCCTCCCTCTCATTGTTGGACTGATCTCCATTAAGGTGCGCACGCTAACTCCTTTGCCTGCAAGCAAGGCAGGAGTCAAGAAGCTGCCTTCTCATGCACCACCAGCAAAAATGCAGCAGCAGATCATTAAACTCTTTGGAAATGAGCCATCATTAGTATTTCCAACACACCTACTCGAGTGGAGTGCTGTAGTGTTATCTAATCTAGATGTTACAAGACTCATTGCTTTGGGAGTCCTGTGGGAGAGGTTGTCCTAACTCTCCCCAGACTGGTGTCACAGCCGTACTAACACGACCCTTGCCTCACATCGCTCTCCAGCAACTCAGATCGTTTGCACCAAAGCAAGGGAACACTGGAAACCTATTTGCTAACAGCACTCAGGAAAACAACAACAAAAAAAACCCCAAACACCAAAAAATCCCACTGCTGGCTGAGTTTGTTGATACTGCTCAGATAAGAGAGCAGCATCTGTTGATCTGGAGAAATACACAGTTCTCTCATTGGAACACACATAAGGGCCAGTTGTGCATAAGCTGGAACAGTCCTGAGGTCCAGTCCCACCACCCTGCGCAGAACAGCAGTGCTGTGAGGTTTCTGCTCACAGTGAGATGGGGGCCTGTAGAAAAAACACTCTGACTTTCTGGCAGCTTCCTAGAGCACAGCAGTCCCCCAGATTTCTTAATGCCTGCAAGCCTTTGCTTTCTTCTATGCCCCATTCCCCGGGGAAGGAGCAACTTTTGCAACTCCTAGCTGCCAGCAGCGACTTTTCCTCCCAAACCAGAATCTTTCCACCACTGCTTCATCCCTTCATTGCCCCAGGCCTCTGCACACAGTTTTCCGCTGGCTGAAGGTCCACATGCAGATGTGCTTTCCTTCCAACAGACCTCCAACCCAGAGATATGCCTTCCCAGACCCCTGTCTAGGAATTGCTGCTAATAATTATGCCAGGTGTCCCTGCTTAGATAGCTTAAACAGGGGAGTGTCTTGCAAGTCTCATGGGAAACGTCCCACTTAGACACTACAAAACCTTTATGAAAAAAAAATGCAAGCAATTACAAAACCACCAACAAAATAACACCATATGTGTGAGACACTAAGTTTTCATAGACAGTCAAGTTGTGACTCAAGGTGAATCACTCTTCCCAATCTAACAAGACAGTTTTAAGGTGGAAGTTTAGGAGAAAACCCTTTCTTGTAGTACACAAGTGCTACAAATGACAGTCCCAGTACTATTAAGGTTAATGTATATATTTTTACCCTTTTTGGACTCTCTCCAAAGACTTTAACATAAAAGGCTCAAGAACTGACTTTCAAGCAAATAGCCAAATGTTTCTTTGTGTATCAGAGCTGCATATATAACTCTACCTCTGAATTTTCAGGCAGATATATACGTAAGTATAAACTGTACTGTACTCATACTATAAAAACATACGGAGGTGGTTCCTCACCAATAGATCTGTGGAAGTCCTCACCAAAGGCCATTGCAGATGCGAACTACATGGCTTCAGAGTTACAGGAGGCAAATACATAGACGAGAGCTCCCTTGGGAATTGCCAAGTAGGCCAACTACATCAGGAGACTGCCTGTCATGAAAAGTGTCTATTGCTGAGAGAGCGTTAGATGGGAAAACATCCAGTCTGCTCTCCCTGTCCTTACTCTTCCCCTGCACTCTGCTTATGGTCACTGCAAAAGACCAACTACCGAGGCTGCATAGCCCCCTGGTCTGAGCCAGTATTGTTGTTCTCTCCTGACACCCAAAAAAACATACAGAAAACGTAGAAGCACGATCATACACAACTACACACTTACTAAAAAAAAATAAATCTGATTTTTCCCTTAAGTAATGAAGATGCAACAAACACAGTCATATTTTGGAAGCCTTTTAGCAAGGGGTCAAGGCCAGAAAATCAAAACCATTGCTTTGTAATTAAGGATTGCTTGTGTGCTCCTAGATACCTTGTTCTTTTCTCTTACAGGTCACAGAAGTTAAAGGACTTGCTACTCACATCCTTGTGGGAAGTGTTACTTGTGAAACAAAAGACCTGTTTGCAGCTCGGCCTCAGGTGGTTGCAGTAGACATTAACGACCTTGGCACAATAAAGCTGAACCTTGAAATCACCTGGTAGTAAGTAGAGTTGGCTGGTTCGTCACTGGGTCAAGCAGCTGTAAAAATTCAACCAAAAAAGAAAATGTCCATGTGGTCTCTTCTCTCCTTTTTGCTCCCTGCTGAGGCAGATGGGGAAGGAACTGTGGCCCAGGTTTGGGAGAGGAGAAATAGTTCATGGTCAGCCAGAGGTTCCCTGTGTTACCTGTGGCCGATGGGTTTGTGCCTGGGTTCTTAGTTGTGCCGAGTTTCAGCTGTTATAACAGGTGTGGTGAGTACTGACGTTAGGAGGCATGGGAAACAGATCGTGATGAGAGATCATGGAATTGCCTGAAGTGTATACTTCCCCCCCAAGCTGAAGAAAGGGGCAGAACTGAGTCCTCATATATTCGTCAAAAAATTTTAATATTAGCGTGAAGTTCATTGGGGTTGCTCTGGATTTACGTTAGCATAGCCAAGTTCAGAAGTTGGCCTGTCTTTAAAAGCTGGCTTTTAAGGGCTTCGTACACCATGGGAGTGGTGGGAAATCTGGCATTGTCTGTTGTAGATATGGTGCTTAGGGACATGGTTTAGTGGTGAACTTGGCAGCGTTAGGTTTATGGTTGGACTTGAGGATAAGTGTCTTTTCCAACCTAAATGATTCTATGATTCTATCTGCATTGGTCAGCATAGGTAAGCTGATGGTGTTAGGATTCAAACCGAATTTTCACGGTACTTGAAAGATTGGTAACTGTCATTTCTAAAGAAGCATTGCTGCTTTTAGCTTTTACAGTCACGTATGCTGTTTCTTGTAATGCAATAAACACGAAGCCAGCAATAACAGCTACTAGTTTCCTTTATAATGCAACAGCTCTATTAATAGTAGAGCACCTTTCTCATTAGTATGTGTGACACTTGTCAACTCAAATCCAGGAATACTTTTCATGTGAGAAGAATAACATCAGACTACGCTACATAAATGATTTCTGAGAGTAGAACACTTTCATCAGAACCGAAAATCACAATTCTGAGCCTGCTGTCTAATTAACAACATTTTCTTTTTAACACTTCTGTTAAAAAACCTGCTACCTCTGGGTTTTGATGTGCTAATAAAACACCTTTTCAAAAGTCCTTTCCATGGACCTGAAATTCCGTCTCGCTCAGCCTAACAACCATTTTTCTTCCTGCTTGTGTGTCCGTAGCCCCTTTGATGTTGAAGACTTGACCCCATCCACTGGAAATGTGAGCAAGGCATCTGCTCTGCAGAGGAGAATGTCCATGTACAGCCAAGGCACCCCCGAAACACCAACCTTCAAGGACCACTCATTCTTTGTAAGCTCTCTTTGGCCTCATGTTTATGTAGTGAGAAGCCCTAGAGCAGTTCAAACACTGCAAATGCTTCATTGCTTTACACGTCTAAGCTTTTTTTCCCCTGGTTCCAGCAGGTTACCCTTACAAATACTTACAAAGCAAGTGCATTCCTGGCTGCTAATCCTAAAAGAAGGTGACTGTGATCCTGGCATCTTTGAAACTATGTGGCCAATTATTGCTTACCTATTCTTCTTGCCTTACTGTTCTAATACTTGAATAATCTTTATAAGATGTGTGTTCATTTTGTGACAGTAACAACCATTACACCACTAGTATTTTTAATGTATCCCATGAGAAAATTTGCCCCTGTACCGAAGATATTCACAGGGTGCTCCTACATTTTGCATGAATCAAATTCTGAATGCTTAATCAGGACTGTGTATAGACTGAATAGGCCATCTGTACAGATATGGATTTTACAAGTGCTGCATTCCGTGCCTGTAATTTAGTACTCTGCTACAAAGCATTTATTTAACTTGCCCTTCCTCACACCCTCTTTGCTTTAACTGTTGAAGAAATGGCTGCATCCCCTGCAAGACAGGCCAAAGTTGACAATCTTAGATGCTCTGCAAGACACTTTCTTTGACAAGCTTCGTCGCAGTCGCTCTTTTAGTGACCTGCCATCGCTAAGGCTAAGCCCAAAAGCAGGGCTAGAGCTATATGTGAGTCCTGGTTTTCGTTTGGTGAAGGATTTTTTCAGTCCCCATGTGGCCTCTCCATTCCCACGCATGCTTCATGTGTTGCTCTCTGTTGCAACTCACTCGTTTTGCTGACTGATTAGAGGGGAGAACATGACTGTGAGCCCATGCTGCTCGCATTAAATCAAAATTCTTCTTGGTTTCTACAGGGATAACGATCAGAAGCCAACTATCTGTGGGTAGAGAGCAGGGTAGGAATACAAGCCAACATGGTATTGTTAAAAATGGCCTGCTACACTGACTGATGTTATACATTTGCCTAATAACTTGACTTTCAGCTGCTAAAAGCATACCCATTTCGGGGAAAAGAAGTGAACCTTTGAGTGTAATTATGTTTAGGGAAAATAGCTGCTAACGGTGCTGGGAAAAAGGTGCAAGTTTTGGACACTTTAACCCTGTGCACATTAACAACATGTTCTTTCCAGCAAATTGTCAGCAAAATAGTAGTTGCCTTTCATGTGTGCTGTGCGTTTGCGTGAGTTTGCCACATAACGAAGCAAAATTTGTAGGTCAGATAGGCAGGTTGTGATTCCTGCAGTGATTGCTCCCCTTAGATCAGTCAGAGAGATGAACGTACATATATGCTGTGATCATTTTTGGGTCTGTATATGCTGGTTTTGCTTCCTAAATGATCAATGTCCTGGTCAATACACCACCACACAAATTCTTTGTCATTTTGGCAGAAAATCATGTTGAACAGGACCCCTCTGTAATTTGTGTTCAACAATTATTGGAGATATCCATGCCACATGCAGAACTTAGTCTCAACAGAAAAGAAGTAGCATAGTAATATCAGAATTAAAATGCCATGGCACTAGAGAAACTTTTGGAGCAAACTATGTTAAATTTTAGGGATGGCTACTTTAGAAGTCAGAAAAAATGGAAAACTATAACAGGTACAAAAATGCAGCCAAGGTGGCTCCATTTTTAACGGGGTTGCTGCAGAAACTAGAGCAATGCACTGGAAATGCTGTAGGAGGGAGTCTGGTAGGATGAGCAGAATTCGGGTCTCTGTTCTGGGAAGTCGCTTCCTGGAGCGCTCGGCTTGCCAGAGAGATGCTGAGCCCAGGTTTTCCAGCAGTTTTCCTGCCAAAATCAGGAGCTGTGCCAGATGAAAGCAGAAGTTGGATTTGAAATATTTTTCCTGTCTCTCAAGTCTTGAATGCTTCTTTAATCTTTTTCCTTGCATTTTTCTTTCCCAGGCATATACTGTATTTTTTTTCTCTTCCCAGTGCTGCATGAAAAACATTTTCTCTCTTTCTGTATTATCTTTTCAGTCAAATTTGCCAGATGACGTCTT
>SAYO01012090.1:0-10344 GCA_004023745.1 Recurvirostra avosetta | reverse complement strand
TTTTTTTTTTTATTGCCAAGGAGACAAGATCACTTGCTTGTTTCTTTTTTTTCCATTTTAAAATGCTGGGAGACATGTTTTGCCATTGTTAGAAGGACCTTGGTAAATTAGAAGCTGCGTGACTCAGCATGGCTGAGACCCACAGATTCTTTTTCTGATCTGATTCTGTTAAGCTGAACTGCAGGTGTCAAGAGCAAAGCAGGAGAGGAAGTACAACAGGATGCGTAATCCGTTGCTGACGAACTTAGCTCTTGTTCTCTTTTAACTTGTATGGAAGGCAAGTTTCAGAGCAGTTCTGCTTTGGAGTAACAACTTAGCTTTGTGTCTCAAGGCTGCTCTAAGCTGTGGCTGTTGTGGGAAAGCTGCTGTCTTCGCACCACACTTAAACTGTAACTTCTGTACCTTTATTTCTAAGAAGCAACACATAGACTCTGGCCCTTAATCATGATTAGTCTTTGCAACTGAAATTCAGTTGTTGAGGAGAGAGATTTTATGGATTCTGATTTGATAATCTAAAAGTCACTCAGCAATAGCCTCTCTGGTGTCTCGTTTATTTTGTCAACAGACTTCTGAAATTAAGTTTCTTAACACAATAAATTTGGCCAGTGTGCTACATGGGATGTTGCTGTCTTCTTTAATTCTCCCCTGAGTATTTTGAGTTCAAGCAATGTGACATCAGGTGGAACCCCAGCACTCACTAGTCATGAGTCAGACACCAAAAATTTACATGCTTTTAACACTCCAGAGAACTTGACAAAAAGTGTATTTTCTTTCTCTCTTTCATAGCCTAAGGCATCTTGTCCTTGAAAAAAACATTCACTTCACATTTGCAAGCTTTACTTTATAACCATGAAGATTAAAAAGTTCCCTCTTTTTTCTGATGACAGTTGCTATTCTTACATAATACCATTCCAAGTGTCAAGTTCTTAAAAAAAAAGCCAAATATCTCAGCGTTTTCAGCGCAGTCATGTGTTGGCAGAATAACAAGTGTAAGATGAATAAATGCTGGGCTAAACCCAATGTGGTTGGGTCTTGAGGATGAGGCTCTAACTTTACGAGCTGAAGGTTTGAAATAGGACAGCTCTCTAGAGTATAGCCAAGAGCTGTGCAGGAAGGGCATCGGTGTGTGTAAAGATGTGCTTCGACATGGCTTCAGGTCCTTCGGGAACAGCCGTTCCCTGGCATCAGAATGTAACAGGTTGGCTTTGAGCTTATGACTATTAAAATCCTGTGACAGCTGTGATGAGTCATGTACATTTAACTTCATCCCTTCTTAGTTTTGGGTGGAGGTTAATTGGAGCCTATTCCAGTCAAAGGAAGCAGAAGTATACTTTTCTGAAAGAGAATTTTTTAAGACTGCAAAATTGCTGCAGTCCTTCGCTCCCCCCATGGTGAGGTAGCATGAAGTGAATATGAATAAACACAAAATCCCCAATGATGCTGGCTATAAAAAGTGAAGAACTGGGTTGACAGGGGATTAAATGATTCAGTGTGTCTCTGCAAAAACTTCCCCATGCTGATTCCTCAAGAGCCATCACCCAAAGGTGAAAGGCCTTCTCTGGCCAGAAGGTGGAGCTAAACTGGCTATAGCAATCTGGCCTTTTTTTGAGATGTATTCTAATAGTAGGAAAAAAGGTGAAATTCAAGGCAAATACAATTTTTCACTAATATAAGAGGAAAAACTCATGCTTGATGACCTTTGAGATTAATTTTAAGAGTCAAGTTCCTATTACTGTGAAAAAGGTTCTGCTGAGTAGAAGGGTCTGCTGAGGTTAATCATTAGCCATATGTACCTTTTTAAAAGGCGAGATGCACTAATCAAGATATTGAACTCGAGGGAAAACTGACTTTGTTGATATACTTTGGAATAATACAATAATATGTCTGTTATGCTAGGAGTATTAGTTATCTGCAGAGACTTCACAGGACTTCTCTGGGGCTGGGTGCTAAAGACAGGTATTACAATCCCCAGTTTACAGATGGGTACAAAACTGAAGCTGAAAGAGTATAAATGAATAACCTAATATCACTAGTAGCAAAGCAATAATGCTGCTTCTAAATTTTTCTTATTAATTTACAGTTCTTAATTTTTCTGCTAATGAATAGATCACGAGTTGCTGTGAAACACTTGAAATTAGAGGAAAAGAAAAATATAATTGAAGTTTTATATATATTATTCAAATGAGGGCATGGGACTTCTTTCTGCTTTGTTATATAGGAGATGTAAACAAGAATGTGCAAACCTTACTGGCTTACTTAACCTTGACTAATAAACAGCTGGGCAAATACTGCGTTTCCTTCTCCTTTACTTAGAAATCCATTTTCTCATATAAACCTAGTATGTTTAGTGGTTGTTTTGGTTTTTTTTAATATGGCATACATTTGGTTTTCGTATCTGAAGAAAACGTCTTGGTATCAAATTGAATATTATAAATATAAGAATGTATTTAGCTGCTTAAGCGTGCACATGTCCAAATATATTTTGTTTAATCTACACTCAAAACTTGATGTAGTAGACAGAGGGTATAAATTCCGCTAATCTTATGGCAAGGCTTCTATAATAAATTATAACACAAAAATATAGGACAGAACAATAGAATGTGTATCTTCTGTTTTGATTTCTTACAAGGTTTTGTATAGGTTTCAGAGACTCTCGGGTGACATCTACTGGAGGTGAAAAAATAAAAATAAAGCATTTGCAAATAAGAAAACCGAATCATTTCATAAAATGACTGAATGATGTTTTCTTCATCCTATTTCAGTATTGGTAACTGAGTTCAAATATTATAACAAGTGCTCCAAATTCATGAGCTTGACTTCAAATTCCTGAGACATTTAAAAACATATATTTTTAATGAAAACTGTGGTGTTCAAATATGCATGTCTCCAGGAGATGAAGTTTAAAGGAAAATAGACTTTTGATAAAATCAAGAGAGTTGGCAGTATGCAATCTCCAAGGTACATAAAATGGGGAAATATCATTCCAGTATGAAAACGAACCTATAACAATGTGGACCTATTGAGGATCTGCCTATTTCTTTTCATCTCTGGTGATAAGAATGATGCATAGAGATTTTTATTGAATTTTCTTTTCACTGACTTGCTTTCAGTAACAAATTATATCATGTCACTCATATTCTCAGATACATGTTTCAAACGCACAACTAATGTCCAATCCCAGTTAAAGACAATGACATTTAAAAAAATTACAGACTTCCAAAAATATATGAAATTTTGTACATGAGATTTTGATTTTGTTATCTAAAGCTGAATGCTAGTTAAATTAAATTGAATGATTTTTTATGTAAATGTTTGAGTAATTCTACATTGTACCATGCTGTAAGTAGTATCACATTGCAATTACTACAGCTTTTAAAATATGACACAAAAGATAATTTTGATCGCTTTGTATTTTTTACTACATGTTCTTCTCACGTATATATAATTTTAAGTTTGTGTGTGTCTCTGTGTGTGTGTAGTCAAGAATTTCAAATTCAGGAATGCAAATTCAAGCATCTTTTCTGAGTTTGGCGGAGAACTTCCTGAGATTCTTAGAAATGTGTCAAAAAATCTCATACTTATTTTGGACCGCACACAGCAGTGGAGAGCATGCAGTGAACATAAAAAAGAACCAAAAAGTCAGTCAAGAAACAGAAGGAAGAATTCTGTGTACCCTTTATTGGCAACTTAATTATGGCAACACTTAACCAAGATTCACCATTGCATTTTAGGTGAACTACTTGCAGAAGCGGTACGAGTAGTGCAGGAGAACAATAGATGCCTTTCTGTTACAGTTCAAACCAGCACCGCAGTGCAGAAAATCGATCTGAGTAGGAAATTACCATTTCTGTTGTATTCACCTCAGCAATGTACATTTATTCCCACGGGCCTGGGATTTACATTTTGAACTTTCTGTGTATCAGAATAAAAATACACCAATTTTAGTTAGACACCACAAAAGCAGTAAATAACCTGTACTTTTTTCAAACTTAAATTCACCCAGTAAACTCAAGTCATTGTTTTCAAGCTTTTTCTCCTAATGAAAGCTGGAACCCAAACTTTATCTTCACATTCACTTTCGTAATTAATCAGTCCAATATTTACATGTAATTTCCTGTGGTTTATTATAAATTTCAGAAAGCCCACGCAACTATATTGTTCAGTGCTACTACAAAATGTACAACATGTTTTTTATTGCCAGGACAAAGTTATTTTGGGGACAGACTACCCTTTTCCTCTTGGGGAACTGGAACCTGGAAAACTGATTGATTCCATGGAAGATTTTGACAATAAACTGAAGGTATGGTCTTTACATTTGGGTTTTTTCCCCTCCTTTTTAAGCCTCTAGTTTTAGACTGAGATAAAACACTGGAAAATCAGCATAGTACACTGATTTCTACAAGGTCTGGAAGAGGCCCTTTAGTCTCTTTGCAGCAGTTCATTTTAAAGCATGAGTAAAGGCATTTAAGTAAAATATGAGTTTAAGCACGCACAAATATATATTTGTGTTTTGTTTTTACAGGATAAACTCAAGGCTGGAAATGCTCTGGAATTTTTGGGTCTTAGCAGAAAACAATTTGAGTAATTGTGAAGATATTAAAGAGACCAAACTTCAGAAATAGCACTGAATCCTTAGCGGAACTTCTCTTCGCGTGTGCAATTATACAGATGAAAAATAAATTTGACAAGTATATTACAGTCTACTGTTATTTCCAAAACAAAAGCAAGAGTACTGGAAATGAGTATGCACAGGTATTTCTGTGCATTTGGGGATTTAGGTTGTCTTTAAACAATTTTGAAATCCCTGCTTTCATAAAAAAGGGGAATATTTCATCTTTTGCAGTTGTAGTAAGAATCTCTGAATTATAATCAGTGTCATGTTATTAGGATTTGATTCCCAGGAAGAAAGAAATGAGAAAGTTATGACTGGTATCCATTACATTTCAGTTTTTGTTATGCCCAATAAACAAAATTTAAAAGAATCTTAGAACAGAATTTAAACAGAATTTTGTTGATGAGCAATAAAAGGCAACATTTGTCTTTATCCACTGAATGACATTGCAGCATAGCCCACTTTGGCTCAGCACTGCAAGTATATGCACTGACACTTGGTAAATGTTATGATGGGATGAAACAGGCCTTTGTGGGGACTTGTACTTTTTAGCTGCCTCCTACACCACTGGCAACTTACTCATCAGAAACAATTTGAACAACATGGCTGTAGGTGAAGAAATAATGTATTTGTGTGGGTAATACTTTGTACGTCACTGTCAAAATAAATACTAGTGTTTAGCAACAGTATGGCTTAATGTTCTGTTCCTTAAAAAAATACTTCCTACAAGTAAGGTTGGATACGTTAAATGTTAAAATGCTAATGCTCTGTCTAGTTGGAGTCCTGCTATAGGAATGGAAACATGGTTTGCTTTATAGACTCTTGATTGAAATGGGTTTTTACAATTATCCCGTGAGTGCACAGGCATCCTCCTCTTCAGAGGATTTTATACTCATCAGAAAAATGCTGATGAGCACTTAAGAGTCTCCATTCTCATGGGATCGCTTGCTATGTGTGGTGTCACCATTCTTCAGTTTAGTCTTGGAACACTTCAGGAAAAAATAGTATTAGACAGAATTTGTTTTGTAGTTGTGTCCCTAACTGTCCTTATGTCACAGACTGAACCTAAGGGTGCTGAACATCAGCAGTTCCTGCTGATACCAGCCTCTGTTGGACTACAAAGAAGGCTTTGTCCTCCTTTAGTGTCAAAAAACAAAACAAAACCAAAAGTGGTTTGTGCAGGTTAATTATATGTGTTTCTGAGCTATTGCATTTGGATCTTTACTGTATTGCTTCTCCAAATATATTCCATAAATAAGACTACTGGACATCAGAAGCTGAAGTACACAGCAGCTCACGGGTTTAGGCCCTGGGAATATCAGGTTTTCATATAAGAGGAAAAGACGACCTAGATAAAATAGCTTTAACAATATCTGTTGTCCTCAGGTTCGCAAGACTTCCGCTGACCTTTTTTATTTAAATACCTACATACAAGCATTGAGCTACTTCTACATATGATTTTTCAACCAGATCATTTTAATTAAATTTCAAAGTAGAAGGCAACTTTGTTCTTATATAATATTATTTTCCTCCAGCGTATTTGATTTTCACAGATGTTTAAATGGATTTAAGAGGAAAATACATTGTTATTCCTCCAATACATTTTAATTGGATTAATTCTTCAAATTTTTATGAATGAAACCAGTTAAGTTAGTGAGAATGCAATGTTACATCTTTGGGGACCAGTGTCTGGAACTCTCCAATAGCAAGAACAGTATTTAATTACCTTAACCTATGACTGAGTGGGTGATTGCAGCACTCTGCATGGCAATTAATTAATGTGCATACCTTCCATAAATCATACTCATTATGCAGTGTCATTATTTAATGATATTCTACTTATTCTCGATGTGTTAAGATTTACAAGACAGGGATATATATAATCTCCCCTACATCTTCCTTTTTTTTCATTAACAAAGCTAATGTAAAATTCTAATTACAGGCAGACGAGAACATTCATAATACTCTTCCAGCAGTTATTGAAGGAATAAAAAATGTAAGTTGAACAGGGAAACTCCATGAGTTTTACACAATGATTTAAACAATGAGGTAAAACATTGCACTTGAAGATTGCTAAAGGCACAAAAATAGGAAGGCAAAGACCAGCTCCTAATTACAACAGAAGTCTTTGTAGTTAAATTTACTCTGCACATCCAAAATCTTAAAGATGATTTACAATCGGGAAGATCAGGCAAGCAACGCATGCCTGTCCATGCTGCATTATACGTCTGTGTATTTCATTGGTGTTCTGTTGGGTCCAGTTATAAAATTGTAACTCCTTGTAGAAAATTTGCAGTGAAGTTGTAAAAAAACTAGTCATAACATAATTTTAGGTGTACAAAACTGCCGTAAAGTGCTAGTGGCACATGCTAAACATGAGAAGAGTACATGGAGCTCTCATTTTGACCCATGATGATCAGAACTTTAAGTAAAGACACGTACCTTTTTGTACCCTTTGAACCCTGAAGCCAGCAATCTCAAACTACTGCAGAAAATCAGTAATTGAATATGTAAGGCACTTAAGTTTTCCCTGTCCTCTGTGAGTGCCCAGTGAGAACTACCTGCAAGCTGCATTACAGCAGCTGTTAACACAGATTTAAATAGAGTTGCTGAGTAGACTGTGCTTGAGACTTAAGGAAATTTAGGAGGACTACATGTTTTCCTGAAAGAAAGACAGAGGGTTGCATTTCTTCACCCCAAAGCAGTAAGAGACAGAAGTTAGGATGTTTCATTCCAGCACTTTACCATGTAGGCTGTGTCACTACTTGGGCACTTGGGAATGCATCTGAGGCTTAATCATAGCCACGTAAAAGTAACATTTGGTAGCATATTATTATTACAGGGTAAAATAGGAATGGGCAAAAAGTTTAGAAAGTGATCTTAATTCTTAGAGGTAGCTGAAGTGGGAGAGGTTTGGACAAGTTCCTGTTCAATATAACGTGAGCATACGCATCTTCTCTGTGTACTGGAGAATAATTGACTTGCTGGAGCTATTACTCTGGAAGGACACCAGGTATCACTGGACAGCTTTAATTCTGCCATTTTGGCACTGAATTCCTGAGAAGTTAGTTATTGCTTATATAGGTGTGATTATCATACACACCATACACTGGAGATGCAGGAATTGCTGTGGGATTCGTAAGTGCTCCTGCCACTTGAGAGGAACGCTTTGCCTTGATCTTTGCTACTATCAATACCAGGAACAAAATTACAGGCACAGCATGCCTCTCCCAATCTTGACATTTTTCTTGCAGAATGATTAATATGACTTTGAATAGATTAAAGACCTTTCTATTTTCTCCCTGCAGCCTCTATTGCCAGCTCTTTTCTCTGCCCAACACAACAATCAATTAGGATTTCCAAACATTTTGGCCCTTTAGATGATGTTCTTTTATTCTGGTGCTGCCATGCAACTTATTTCAAATCTGCAAGAATCAGAAAGGCAAATTTAAGTTATCTTCTCCCACCCTGGCTGCATATCCCCATCTCCATATGACAACTTCTGCCCCCTTATTCATGCCACTGTGCGCTGTTTGCAAGGCAATACATCAGATGGGTTGAAAAAAACTGATCACTTGTTTTTAAGAACAGATACATAATCCATATGGATACAGGCATAACCATACTATAATCGTCAGACACACCACGCTAGCACTACCACTGACTTCATTAAGAAAAACGTGTGCTCCCACACATCAGCCTTTCAAACTACAGCACATAAGCACCAGCCAGATTCAAAACATCTAAATGCACTCTTCACACATCTGAAATGTGTTTGCTGATGGTGCCTATTTTTTTTTATTTCGATGGCAGAAGATAAAATCTAATTGCCTCTAGCTAAAATAATGCAAAGTTGAAAAGAAGTATCATTATTGCTTCTAAACCACTAGTAAGAAGCTAGAATTCCTCTAAACAGACCGAAATTTACGATCCAGCAAAGGACTGTAACACTTGTTGGCTCTTCATGATAGAATAAACAGACTGGGAGTAAAACAGATGTTATGGTCTAGCCCAGGGCAGACCTTGCTCTGCCAAGGGACAGAATCGTGCGAACCTCGCGCTGTGAAGTCTGGGCGGGCAGGCACACAGCGGGTTACAGCGTGAGCCAACTCTTTTGCCTGGCACGACGAGGCTATTTACCCCAATACGCCGGGCGGGCGGCGCTCCCCCACCGCTCCCGCAAGAAGCGGCACCAGAGAGCCGAGACAGGGACACACACACCCCCCGACCCCGCTCCCCGCCGGTGCCGGAGGGAATCTCCCCCCGCAGCCGAAGAAAACCCCCTCGGTTCGCCGCTATGTCCCGAGGGCCGCTCCTCTCCCCAGCCCGCCCCGCTGAGGTAGAGCCGCCTCCAGAGCCGCCTCACACAATCGCCGCCCCGCGCGCCCCAGCAACCGCCGACCCCGCGCGGGACGGAAAGGCTTATCCGCGCCGCGCCACCGGCAGCCAATCAGCGCCCGGCGGCCAGCCAATGAAGAGGGGCGGCGGGGCGGCACTTCCGTATTATAGAGTCTTGAGGCCGGTGGAGTCATTCCTCCCCGCGTCACGTGGTGTGGGAGCTATGGCCGCCCGCTGCAGGCCACGTGATCCTACCGCCGGGCGGCCGCTCTTGCTGCGCGGCCGCCAGACTCTATGGTTCGGGGGCGCATAGGCGGGAGGCCGGCCGGGCCGGCAGTTCTCGCGAGAGTTGGCGATGGAGGGCGGGGGGGCGGTGGCGGCGGCAGAGGAGGAGGGAGGGGGAGGAAGTGTCATGGCGGCGGCGGCGGCGGCGGGCTCAGGCGCGGGCTCTTCGGCGCGGGGCGGCGGCGGCGGCTCCTCGACGGCGTCGCGCTGGTTCTTCAGCCGCGATCAGCTGGAGAACACGCCCTCGCGTCGCTGCGGCGTGGAGGCCGACAAGGAGCTCTCGTACCGGCAGCAGGCCGCCAACCTCATTCAAGATATGGGCCAGCGCCTCAACGTGTATCCGAGCGGGGCCTGTGGGGTGGCGGGGAAGGGCTGAGGGAGGTGAGGGGCCGGGGCGGCGGGATCGCCTTCTCCCCCCACCCTCCCCGTGTGGGAAGCCTCCCCGGGACTCTTCCCGCTCCCTCTCGGGGGATGGAGCTGTGGCCTTGAGGCACAAAATGGGAGGAGGAGCCTGGCCAAGCCACCGCTTCGCCGCCTTTGTCGGCGTGTGAGGGAAACACGGGATGTCGGGCTGGAGGTAGAGACGCTCTAGGTCGGAGACCTGAGGCGTCTGTATCTCCAGCCGCCTTTGTATCGATAGGTGCGGGTTTAGACACTTTGAAAGAGATCCCAGTTGCTTACAGACCCGTTTTCCTTGAAACGGGCATTTCCTCGTTACCAATTATTTGATTAATTTTTCTTGAAAAGAGATCAGAGTAAGGCTAAAACCTCAAATCGCCTACTGAAGATAGCACACTGAAAACAACGATTGATGTAGAAAGCACGTTGCTTTCAGTTCTTGTAAACAATTTTCTTAATATGTAGTGTTTCCTTAATTGAATCTTCCAGATCTCAGCTTACGATAAATACTGCAATTGTTTACATGCACAGGTTTTATATGCATCATTCCTTCACAAAATTTAATCGAAATGTAAGTATAATTTTATATGTGGTAATAGTATGCCTGTAATTTTGGCAGTCTAACTGACAAGTGTTATATTCCTTTGCTTGATCGTAAATTTCGGTCTGTTTAGAGGAATTCTAGCTTCTTACTAGTGGTTTAGAAGCAA